>JAWPHD010022660.1:0-24413 GCA_037043455.1 Cyrtodaria siliqua | reverse complement strand
TTTTGACATCTTCAATGTAAAATACTGTACACACAATATTGACATGGAGATCGAAAATAAAATTAGCTCAGTATCTACTTTTATATATGTATTCCACTATTGAAAAACAAAAATCTGATTTATTCTATAGCAAAATGATAAATTCTACTCAGAGCTACCCATACCCCCTATTTTGTTGACAACAAAAAATTATCACAAATGACGGAAAATGTAAACAACATTTGCTTAAAATTTGATATTTTACCATCTTAAATCCTACATTATATCCATATCTACTAGAATGCAATAAATGAAACATTTTTTTGTCAAATAAAACTATGATTTAAAAAATAAAATATTTAGACTTGAAAATGTCAAAACTTGCCCAGTCAACATCCTTAAAGCTGTACAGTCCCTATTTTAACTGGTAATAACTCATGAATATGAATGAGTCACGTGTGAAGTAGTTTCAAATCGACGAACACCCCAAAAGTCGGTATATAAGGAAAAATCGATACGTAAAATTTCACATTTTTATTTAGCCTCCGTACAGGTAACATCGATAAATATACGACTCCAGAATATATTTGATAAAAAATAGTTGCCCGGAACGGGATTTGAACCACAGCCTTGCACTTGTAAGATTTGAAAGATGTACGCTGAACCTCTAGACCACTACTATTTATTGGTATTTTGTAGCATTTTTAACACTAAATAGGTATTACGTAATAACAAGAGCTCGCACACAAACTCATCAAGCGCTAAATAACAAGTCGAAATATGGTTGATTTGAGGCGAAGTATTAGTTTCATATTGATACGATACAGTATTTAACCAAGCAATGTTAATGTACACGTGCGACAATATGGACTGCATATTTATTGATCCATCTTTAGTTGCGTTCAAATATGTTAAGTTATTTTGCCTCATAATATATGGTAGTTAGTATACTATTTTCTCAAGTAGCGTTGTAGTTCAGTGGATACAGCACCGGATTGAAATCATAAGGTCGTGTGTTCGTGCCCCGAAAGAAGCTAACTTTATTTTTTCTGTAAAATTACTGTTACTTAATTGTGTATAGGTACGATGTGCACTTGTCGATGTATATACAGTAATTGATTTCCTTCGCTATATTTACACGCCTACAAAGAAGAAATCGATTGATATAGGGACTCTGTAGCTTTAAGGATGGGAAAGCTTATATAAACAGGATTTTATAATGGATGGTTCGACAATAAAACATGTTTAATTTTTTTTAATGAATAAATGCGACAACTATTGAATATTGCCTATTACATGTTTTAATTACAATATGCAAGCCTTTTAGGCCGAAATGAGGTTTTTAAATCATACACCAGCCAACCCCGTTTTCGCTTCTAGGAGAAGGGGTTGGATGGGGTATGAAAGTTATGACTATAAAATACTGTCATGAAAATTGCGTTCACTGTACTATGAAAGAACTGTCACCAAAATTGCGTTTACCTTAATATGAAAGAACGGTCATGAAAATTGCGTTTACTTTACTATGAAAGAACTGTTATCGAAGTTGCGTTTATTGTACTGTGAAAGAACTGTCATCAATCTATCGTTTACCTTAATATTAAAGAACGGTCATGAAAATTGCGTTTACTTTACTATGAAAGAAGTGTCATCAATATTGCGTTTACTGTACTATGAAAGAACTGTCACCAAAATTGCGTTTACCTTAAAGGGACACTGTCCGTAAGTAAGCAGATATTGAGCATAACCAAATAACTGGCTGACTTTTATTCAGTGAAATGTATACACGAAAACATGAGGATAGACCCTAAGAAGTATGTAGGAATACATTCGTGAGTTTGAAAAAAAAAAGTTTTTAATTATTATATGTAAATAAAGTGGGACCCACAATATTTACCTTTTCTGCGATCACGTGACTTCCATTAGCGCATTATGTTTTCACCACAGTATGTATTGCGAAATATGTATAGCCCGCTTAGCTCAGACGGGAGCGTTGTCGACCACTTTACGCTCACGCACACTATTATTACGGCGAGTGTAATTTTAGTTTGGGCTGCGAGTTCAAACGCACAAAGCGGATTTACTTTTTTTTGTACCGCGATTGAATTCCGTTAAACAATCTTCCTTTTAATTAGTAAATATTCAATAATGCTTAGTGTGTAATGTTTGCGAACATAATTATTGTGTGTTTTATAAGCTAAAAGTTACGGACAGTGTCCCTTTAATATGAAAGAACGGTCATGAAATTTACTATGAAAGAACTGTCATCAAAATTGCGTTTACTTCACTACATTTATGAATAATCTCTCATCAAAGTTACATGTACGTTACTATGTAAGAATTGTCATACTGTACTATGAAAGAACTGTTATCGAAGTTGCGTTTATTGTGCTGTGAAACAACTGTCATCAATCTTGCGTTTACCTTAATATGAAAGAACGGTCATGAAAATTGCGTTTACTTTACTATGAAAGAACTGTCATCAATATTGCGTTTACTGTACTATGAAAGAACTGTCACCAAAATTGCGTTTACCTTAATATGAAAGAACGGTCATGAAAATTGCGTTTACTGTACTATGAAAGAACTGTTATCGAAGTTGCGTTTATTGTACTGTGAAAGAACTGTCATCAATCTTGCGTTTACCTTAATATGAATTGAATTGAATGTTGTTTAACGGCTCATCAACACAGTACAGGTTATTTAGAGCCGCCCCAGAGAGAGGGGAAGGATAACCTTAATATGAAAGAACGGTCATGAAAATTGCGTTTACTGTACTATGACAGAACTGTTATCGAAGTTGCGTTTATTGTACTGTGAAAGAACTGTCATCAATCTTGCGTTTATCTTAATATGAAAGAACGGTCATGAAAATTGCGTTTACTTTACTATGAAAGAACTGTCAGCGTCACCGGTTGCGTAATTTTTACAAAATATGTCGTTTCTTTTCCTTGTCAATAATGATGCTACCATTATAGTAAAGAAAACATAGTTATTTCCATGGGTGTATAAGTTAAGAAATATATAACAGTGTTTCAGTCCTGTACCTGTGTTGTAGTATATATGCCATCCAGTATCTGTTTCCATGTGTACAGCTCCACCATTTCCGCTAGGTCCTTTGTCGCTGAGTTCACACGACTTGCTGTCTTGGTTGTAACTAACGAGAACGCAACCATCTGTCTTCGAGCATGTTTCACAACATCGTATACGAGACGACGCCGTCACTAAACGGTTGTTGTAGGATAATCGTACGTTGGTCTCTCGCGCGTATTTATTGTTTCTAACGGCATTTGTGCAATAGACACAAGCAATATATAAAAGAATGCAGTACGAAAGACAGCGAATCCAGTACGAAAGACAGCGAATCCACATTATTTTCATTTACAGATGTATGTCCTGCATGACGCGTTATGTTGGACGTACATCTGTTGTGCCGGTCTGGTAAAGAGCCCAAAAAACACGGGATCACAGACTAAAACACGGGATCACAGACAAAAACACGGATCACAGGCAATACTCTTTTGCTTGTTTGTGTCAAAAAAACGTCGTGCTATCTCCATTTATTATTTAAAGTACCTTGCTGATTGTATTATGGATAAAATGGATTTTTTAAAACGTTTTATTTAAAAGTTTAATGTTACTCTAGTTCAAATTGAAATACATTTCCGTTTACGGCTTTTAAAACGATGTACAATTTTGTTTGATCCGTTTAAGTATTTAAAGGTACAGTGTTTTATTGAAGAATCACATAATACAATTATGTAAATGAACTTTAATTTAAGCGCAAATAATATAAGCAACGTCATAATACACAATTCACCCGGTGTGGGCAAACATTTCAAATAAAGCCGCTTAATAGCATTTTTCAAAACTGTTTCTATACATTATATTTGTAATGTGTAATCATCCTCACTGGCACGGACGTATACTCATTACTGTGCCTTTTTAGATAATGCATGAACTGTGATTAACTTAAACTAATCGAACACAAGAAACAAAAGAAAACAAAGCCAAGCTATATCTGTATATGGCACGCACTCAAACACCATCCGCTACTATGCGGTTATTTAACATCGTTCTGTACAATACAGTAAAAACAATTTGGACGAGTACTCAGCTGACACAACCATATTGGACGAGCCGCTAGGCGAGTCCAATATGGTTGTCCAATATGGTTGTACATAATGGTTGTCCAATATGGTTATGTCAGCTGGGTACGAGTCCAAATATATCAACGTATTGTACAGAACAATGTTAAATGACCTTTTTTATTGTGAACAAAGATGTAGAATTTCTTCTTCAGTTCACCAACTGTCACCTTTCATCACCAAACGACAACACATATTTTCATTTAAGCGCTTTATAAACGAAAGTATATAGGCGTGTAAAGCAGTTATGTGATATTGATGCATTCGGAACATTTCACCGGTTTTCGGACTTTATCGTTGAGTTAACATGGGCTCTTGTACTGTAGTGTACGGTCACATGGTACAAATGCAGACCGCTCATTGCACGAGAGAAATAGGTACATAATAATTGGTGATACTAGTTGTGATTAATCTGAAATTAACGTGTAGCTTGCTGCAATTATAATTATTTAAATGCATAGCTGGGCATTGTATAATACAGTGTTTGTTTTTGTCTCAAATATATCGAATCAAGAGAAAACACAATTAGTAGATAAAGCTGGTTGTCACAATTTCACAACTGATAGATACAACCGGTTGTGAAAACTACACAATTGGTTGACACAACTGACAGAAACAACTGGTAAACACAACTGGTTGACGCATCTGGTTGACCCAACTGGAAGGCACAACTGACAGACACAACTGGAAGACACAACTGGCAGACATAACTTTACACAACTGGTTATAACAACTGGCAGGCACAACTGACAGACACTACTCGTTGTCACAACTACATAACTAGTTGACATTACTACACAACTAGTTGACACAAAACAATATGTGAGAAATAACTTGATGACACTACTGGTTGACAAGGATAGAGTATCCGCTTCGCATGCGGGAGTTCGTGGGTTTGAACCCGGTCAGGTCAAACGAAACGCTTCATAAACATGGTTTCAGTAGTTCTCTTGCATGACATTCAGGATATAAAGCAGAGTGCTATTGTTTGGGGCGCTTGTTTCAGCCAAAGGTTTTTCTGCAGTAACTCGAGCAATTTAAATAAAACGAACACCAGCTATATATCATTAGAACTGGCATTTTTAATGGTAAATAAAACTACTTTACTTTTGAAAATCGGTTGAGAAAAAAATATTTTACAGCCAAAATGATTTTTTGATGGTTTTTTTTCCTATGTAAATTCCTTGTTGGTGGGACAGCAGAAAATTAAGAAATGTCAAATAATTTCAGTAATACTTAATATTTTGCTATAAAACTTTCAGGGTGTCTTAATTTACTAATATCCAACAATTAAAAACCATTTTTGGATATAAATTCTTAATTTTTTTTTAAATTTTTCATGCAGCAGAATTTTGCATTGAAAATGCCCCATCAAAACAACTTTATCGCATGATTTTTTATTTCTCAACCGATTTTGAAAAGTAAGTTATTTTTATTTACAACTAAAAAATTCTGTTTTACTGATATATGACTTATTTAGGCGATAGATTCATGTTATCTTAAAATTCCCAAAAAAACGTTTGGCTGAAACAAGCGCCCCAAACAATTATAGCACAGTTTGGCCCGGTGTCAGTATAATGTGATTGGGAAGAATATCATGCTATTTGCCTACGGCGTGGAATTCCAGTTTGGCAGGACGATACACGTTTCGGGGTTTGGTCTGGCTGGTTTGGTCTGGCTGGTTTGGTCTGGCTGGTTAAAGCCGGTAATGTTATGTCTACAGAGTCTGCATTCTCAAAATATGTAAATTATATATACTACTCAAAATTGCTAAGGATCACTTTTTTTCTGTCTAATTTTCTTGCTGAAATAAATAGCATAATTTCTATTTTACATGAAATTATTTAGGGCAGTGTATGGTCATGTGATCTCATGACTTGATTCAAATTGTGGAATTGTTGAAGTATCAATGAAAATAATATCTTTATTGTGAATTAATTTCTAATAACATTATATGGAAGTATAAAAGTGATCCTTAGCAAATTTTGAGTAGTAAATAACTCGTCAGTTGGTCTAGACACGGTTTACATATGTTGCAAAATGTGGCCGTTGTTGTGGACACGATCAAAAGTCACGTAGTTTCGCAACAGTGCTATAACCGGGCGGAATAGCTACTTTAAGGAAATGTAATGAATATATTATATTGTTTTATAAGGAAACAAAATGTATACACTTTATAGAAGGTAGTGCAATGCACATGCTATATGAGGATTACTATAATGTATACAACAGATAAGAAACTACAATGCCTACACAAAGTATAATACATTGTATATACAACATATGCAGATACTGACATCTGCTTGCTTTTAGTAACGAAATTCCCAATCACATTAATTTTGTATCTTAACTAATTTCCTAATTTAAAACATTTTAAACATATTTTAGAAAAGTTGTGTCATAAGTTTTTGTTTTTACTAATAGTTTGTTAAAAATATATTTTTGTTGAAATTGTTACATCATTTGAGAGTTACCCTAGATTTATATGAAAATATGAAATGTGCCAGTAAAACACATTACTTGAATCGACGTCCTCTTTAAGATATAAATTTCTTAAAATTGGTAGGAAAATTGGTAGGAAACAATATAAAAAAACATAAAAGTTTGACCCATTTATTGCAGATGGAACATTTATAATATAATGGAACATGGATATTCCTAAATAACCTCCCTTTTACTGCAATGAATATTCAGCGAATATCGTTTGAAATTTATGTAACAGTAATTGAGTGTCAACATTAAATATTTCCAAAATTTCTTTCGCAAACGCATTTGCGGTGGTAATGCTAGTTAAAAGAGTATGAAATGAGAAATTTGGAAATCGCTGAACACGATAAATACATGTACACAAAACATTGCAGTCTTTGATTGAGAAATCCTGAAGATGGTATGCATATGACGGTGAACATAAAACCTTCATGTCAAAACCCAAACATGTCGTGAAAATAATTTGATTTGGTATATTTTAAAATTAGGGATATCGAAAGCTGCAATAATTCGAAGTACGTAACAAAAACATTACTTAACATTAAAAGTCTTAACATTTATTTCTAAGAAAGTGTGTTCATGTTATTTAAACTCGTTATTTTGCAGTTCAGTCGTATCTCTAATCAAGCGTGAACTACACAAAATAATGTGAATATTACTGACATATTCTTAGGTGGGTATTTAGGAATTTTGACTAGTAAATTACGAAGAAATTGAGAGCGAAATCTAGCCAAAAGCAACAAATAGCGATATGTTTTATGTCGTACCTCACCTAAATGGTCTTGATTTGACATTTTTCGTTAATATACGAAAAATATCAGAAACAATGTCTTTCATATTGGAAGAAAGTGTTTGATGCAATTGCGATTTAGTAGCGTGCTCAGCTGGCGTCGCGAAGCGACGCGCGCGCAGGCGAGCTCTATGGTAACGCGAGTAGCAAATACTATGGGGAAAAAAACAGTGGTAAAAAAGTCAAAACACAGTTAACTCCCTTGTTAAGGGGAGGTCATGGCTATATTCGTTCCAAACGCAGTTAACTCTCATCTCTGTTTGGTATCCGGCCCACCTCTATTCGCGTTGAATCTAGTCCATTCAGTTGGCCGGTTAGCAGACTTCATTGTAAATGTGACGTCTTACGTCTGGCAATTTATAAAATAATGTTGATTATTACCAGCTGAGAGTCAAGTTAACTGTATTTCTACCTAATCTTTAAAATCTACTGCAGTGTCGATAATCTAAAATACAATGTTTAAATGAAAACGCATCGCATTATAGATGTTACGGCAAAGTCGGTGGGTGGGGAAATTTTAAACACTAGCACTGCTGTGCAGTCTTCTGTTGGCAAGTTTCCAAGTAATGTGCGCGTTTTTATTTAGATCTCAGATGTTGAACGGTGCTTAAAGATTTGCTTAAAGATTTAACTATTTGTATTAAGTTCAACAGGGGTGGGGTCCAATAATCTGAGGGGGGGGGGGGGGGGGGGGGGGGGGGGAGAGAGGGAGGGAGTGATCAGAGTAACGTGGCGCTACGAACAGATGAAATATACACGGGGAATTAATGGAACAGCTGTATTTTATCATAGAATAACATACAGTGGTCTCTCTTCTTTGTGTATATGAAATACTGCACAGGTCATGTTAGAATTAATGTTAAAAATAGAAATAAACATGATAATCCAGCCAGGAGACAAGCCAGAAATTGGTGAAAATGAGCAGATACACAAATATCATAAATATACACAAATAAACGCATATCAGCTGGAATTATTTTATTGTTTAAAATAAAAATAATAATGCCATCAGAAGCAAGACAGGAAAGAGTACATACTTTAATAGAAATTTTCTAAGTTCAAGGCCTGAAAGTCAGATTAAAATTCACATGTACTTGTTATACTTCATATTGACTAACCAATTATATCCATTGTAAAGAAATATAAAAAGATCGGACAGGGAAAGTAGCATTCAAGGAGGACAGTCAACCACAAAACACAGAAACAAACACACAAACAAGAAGGCAAAAGTAATAATAAATACAAACGTCATCACAAACACAAAAGGGTTGACAATAGAGCTACCACCTTTGAACGATCAGTGGCAAAGTAGGCCACTGGGGGTTTAAATGGTTCTATGGTGCACCAAACCTCACTCTTACCCTACTGCCATCCCATTAAAACAGGACAGTGTAAATAAAGAAATCCCCGCCATGATCAAATCTCTAACCAACAAGGCAGCACCAATAGGCAATATAAGTAAAACACAAATATGCTCGTGTAAATATAATACAAAAAAAACAGTAGCCTAGAAAGCCACAATGAAGGTACTCAATGACTTGGCAAAAGCCAGAGCAACAAGAGAATAAACCATTAAAGAGGCTCTACCTATATATTTTTGTCCACCAATTGATATAAATTTTACTTAATTATAAAAAGGACTATGAAAAAGGTAAATGGCAATAATTTCACCCAATGTAATATGCGTTTTGCTGGGGAAAAACAGGATTGAAAATATCGGATTTTTGAAATTGTATTCGTAATTGTTTTATACAAGCCGATTGCGGAGATTTTCCGATCTTATTCGTTTCCAATCGGAACTACCTCGTCTGATTAGCGAAGAGTTCCGATCGATTCGTTTGCTATCGGAAATTCGCCGAATAGTTTGTAATCGCATTGCGCATGTCCGAAAAAATCGTAAAAAATCGTAGTTCTCCGGCAGGAATAAACGGCTGGGCAGCATTTTATTCAAGATATTGTTTTGATCATAATTAATAATTTACAGAACTGGAATACGAACCATGTTTCTTCTTAGAATACTCATAAAATAGCTTTGTATACATATAAATGCAGTAATATTGAGTATTTAATATTTTACATTAAAAATCGCGTAGATTTATGTAGTGCCTCTTTAAGGGCACGACAAGAAAGATCATAGATAAACATCAAACGCCACCGTCCCAATGGGCTTTAGGTAGGCGTCATCATAGGGTCCACAGCCTGTCCGGTCATCGTACAATTAAAGAGGAAAGCATAGTGGCGAACTGTAAAAGGGTGTATGTTTCAACCGATTGCCCATCACTAGTAACTGGCAGATGAATGATATAATTTGGATCTTGATACCATCGTCTTTGCAGCTTATTAGCCCAATTTTGAAAAATTATATACGCGTCTAATTTCGAATACTTTTCAGTTTATGGAGCTAATTGCTCAATCTGGTGTGCCTGAATAGAAAATGGCTATTCTGTGGTCTAAACTGAATACACTGATGATATTTTATCTTTCTTGCACTATTTATGATTTTATCATTACCAACCTTCAAAGGCACATAATTATTGATAATTTAACAACAGGTAAATAATGTGTATTTAAGTATTGATTCACTAATTTTCGGTATTCCTGGGGTTTAAAGACAGTAGTGGTTGGCAAATTTACCATAAACGCAGAGTGAATGGAAAATTTACCATGAAGCTATTTATGGTAAAGTTGCCATTCACTACCACCGTTCAAACCCCAATATTTACATTTCGATTGCATTGACTTTAAATGAAACACGTTTATGTGCTGCATTTAAATTTCCAGTGAAATATAACACTTTTACGTTTTGGGCAGAGCTAAAGCAAACAAGTTATATTTTATTCGTTTGATTAACTTGAGAACTGTCGTAAGTTGCTATAAAAAAGCGTGCAATGTTGGCACCGTCACTGTTACCAAGTACATAAAACGATTACGGAAATTCAATATTTCTATATTTTTACGGGTTATCATAACCCGTAAAAATATAGAAATATTGAATTACGGTAATATGAAAAACATAAGCTAGTTTAAATTTAGCGAGAAGTGTCTTGGACTTCACACACTTTAAAGTAGCCTAATGTTTTGCATAAATATTGAATTAAATCCTTAAAAAATCAATTCTTCAATGGATTCATCTAGTTTTTCATTTGCCTGACTCAAGTACATGCTTATTAACATCCATCTGCCAGGAAATATTTTCCTTTGTGCAGTGCTTGAACATATATTTTTTAATGGGGTATCAACACATTATCTAAGGTTATTTAGAGCCGCCCCAGACAGAGGCGAAGGATATATCTAGGAATCATATAACCTTCAATACACGGGACTGCTCACTTTATGTCCGGCGCATCCTTGGCCGGGATAGTAAAGAGGCTGTGTCTAAAACTTTCTCGTCTCTCACAGCTACAGGTTTGTAACCCACTGTAAGCTTGACTTGTCAAGTGAGAAAGTGTCAATAATCATGGACGGCTGGAGGTATTCAGTACTGGTTCTACCCAAGAAAAAAAATAGATCTGCTTCTACCACAAAAAAATAGACCGTCATATATAGCCTAACATGTGCTAAATATGACGTAAATGTAATACCAGTCTGCGAAATTAGCTGTTGTCCGGGATAACTAATTTACGAACAGGACAACCACGTGTTCCCACTTTGGATGTCCGATCGGACAACCAAAATTTCTGAAAGCGCAAAGCTATTTGTCAATCAAAATAAGTATAAAAGTCAAACAGGAAACATGATTTCGACTTTTTCATTGATGTTGAGAAAATTACGGTATAAACGCTACGAGGAATTGATCAATTAATTGTATCCCTCTATTGAAGGTCGCAACACGTCACGACCTCGTTTTTGATCGGATTTTGCCGAATTCTTTATTTTGTATAGAGCAACCAATCGGAACTGCCTCGTCGGATTCCGTCACTCGGGAATCCATATTTACCGAGTACGAAAATTGGCGAAGAGTTTCGATCGATAGAGCAACAGAAAATTACAATTATACACGAACGGTTCGTGAATTATTCCATCCAATGAGAATAAAATAAACATCTTCAATATGCGCATGCGTCGGTAAAAACGTGTTTCCGGTTGTCACAAAATGTCAGTATTGCGGTACGTTACGAAGCCAAAAGAGACAGAAATTCTGTTTCTTCTTGGCAAGTGGGTCGAGAGTGGCTTAAATGTACCGAAGATGGTAAAATGCAGTGCCTTTGGGGCACAGACAGAATCCGGATTAGACACTGATGGTTCCTGTGTAAAGGGGTGTTCTAGCATGCGGATAGACACTATAAAAACACATGAACAGTCAAACATCGATGATGACTGTGATTTTTTAGAGAAAGACATAGGCAATCTTCTCTCTTTGTACACAAAAGAATGAATAATGAATAAATATTGTGAAGACATCATGTTTTGCTTTGTTTACATATATCATTAGTGTAATAAAGCCTTCAGGTTTTAAAAGAAACATTTCGGGCAACCACTTTTCCTTTCAGGCAACCAATTTTTGTTGAAATGGTTGCCCGAAGGAAAACCTTCGGGCAACCAAGTCCAAAAGGTAATTTCGCAGACTAATACAACATTCAAACAGTTTATGTCCACATCAAAAAGACAAAGCTAAGAAATTAAACGCGTTCCCATGGGCACATTGTTACACTCAGTGGTGCAAGTAAGATCTCTAGAGTCAAAGTCTACCTGTCTGATAATAATGCTGTGTCACAACCGTTTCAGAAATTAAGACGTTTTAGACAAATGCTATCAATAGCGTTTGCTAAATCGGTTATAAAACTGTGTTTTGAAAATATGTGGGTTTTTAGCTCTACTGATCAGAGATCAGCAGAGCTTATGCCGTGGTGCGGTGTTCATCTGTCCGTCCGTAAACTTTTTTTGTAGCTACTACTCCTCTGAGACTACTGAATGGATTTTCATGAAACTTTACAGAAATGTTGCCCATGAAGTCTAGTTGATCCTAGCAAAAATTCATGTTGATGTGAAGAAATCCAAGATGACCGCCAAATCTAAAAATAGATTTTTAAAAAACAAGTTTGTAGCGATTACTTCTTGAAAACTCTAAGTGATATTGATATGTGACTTTTTCTAAAATGATCAGAATCGGTTATAAAACTGTGTTTTGAAAATACGTGGGTTTTAAGCTCTACTGATCAGAGATCAGCAGAGCTTATGCCGTGGTGCGGTGTCCGTCTGTCTGTCCGTAAACTTTTTTTGTAGCGACTACTCCTCTGAAACTACTGAATGGATTTTCATGAAACTTTACAAAAATGTTGCCCATGAAGTCTAGTTGATCCTAGCAAAAGTTCATGTTGATGTGAAGAAATCCTAGATGGCCGCCAAATCTAAAAATAGAATTTTAAATAACAAGTTTGTAGCGACTACTTCTTGAAAACTCTAAGTGATATTGATATGGGACATTTTCTAAAATGATCAGCATGACATGATGTTGGTCCTTGTCGGAAATCGTTTTGATTCGACGTTAAACATGGCTGCCATTAGTAAAAACTTGTAGCGACTTCTCGTCTGAAACTACTCGACGGATTTTCATGAAACTTCACACGAATGTTGCTCTTGATGGCTAATTGATCCTAGAAAACTTCAGGTCGGCCGGAAATTCAAGATGGCCGCCACAGCTAAAAATAGATTTTCAAAAAACAAGTTTGTAGCGACTACTTCTTGAATTGATATTGACCTTTTCTTAAATGATCAGCATGACATGATGTTGGTCCTGAGACCTCGTCGAAAATCGTTTTGATTCGATGTTAAACATGGCTGTCAGCGGCCATCTTTGTTTACATAGAGTTATCTAGTAAAAACTTGTAGCGAGTTCGCCTCTGTAACTACTTGTAACTCTGTAACTACTTGATGGATTTCAGGAAACTTAACAGGAATGTTGCTCTTGATGCCTTAACAAAATTTCAGGTCTGCCGGAAATTCAAGATGGCCGCCATGGCTAAAAATAGATTTTCAAGATACAAGTTTGTAACGACTACTTCTTGAAAACTATAAGTGATATTGATATGGGACTTTTTCTAAAATGATCAGTATGACACGATGTTGATTCTTGTCAAAAATTATTTTGATTTGACGTTAAACATGGCCGCCAGTGGCAATCTTTGTTTACATAGTTATATAATGAAAACTTGTAGCGACTACTCCTCTGAAACTACTTGACGGGTTTTCATGAAACTTCACGGGAATGCTGATCTAGCTATCAAAAACCTATCAGTAGAGCTTCAAGGTCATTGACCTCTTGTTTGTTGTTGTTTTTAATATCTCTTTTATATTTTTCATGAATCACGGTTCAAGAATGTCCAAGAAAAGAATATATGCGTCAGTCTTCCATTGTTTGTGGTTGTTTATGACTGCGTTCTGCTTTAATAGTAGAACTCAGCATTAATAACCTGCAACGGATGGCTTGAACTTGCAACCGAACTAAAAAGGACTGGATGTTCATGTACCATTAATGAGGCGCAGTTATCTGTGGTTGATGGATACAAAAGTGGGAATAAGTGTACCAAACATTGCATTTTAATCAATTGTGGCCAATGATCAGTTATATAGTAATTGATATTAAGTTATGACATACCACAAGAGATCATTGCAAAAAATAGAATTCTATTATCGCTAAAAACAAAAACAAAACATACAAGCTACTTAGTCAAGAATCAGTCGGATTACAACCATCTCAAAATAGAACAAAATAAACTCCTATTTAATAAACAAGGAAAGTTAAATTTGTTCGCGTACAATGCAGAGACGGGGAAGTGAATCCAAGCTGCATTCGTCTAGTGACATTGGTGAGAAGTGAGTGAGTTCAAGTACGTTACCCAGATATGATTTGATATTTTGTAGCGCATCTTGTAAGTGTCGATTCTTATAGACGACGGGAAGTATACAGTATGTGTCTTACCTCTTTTAACCAGGAATAAGTGAGTGGTCTGCTTCCACCACTAAAAAATGTTGACCGTCATACATAGCCTAAAATGTGCTGGAAATTCAATTGCCCTTAAGAAAAATATTCTTGTCCGGTTCATGTGGTAAGTATCACACACATCTATGGGTCCTTTATTCAAGGTCATGCAGTTTTCATGTCCAGTCATACTGAGTTTTACTCCTAAACCCCTTCTTCTTCTTTCGAGTAAAGTACTAGGAACTTCATAGATCATAATTAGCTCTTAAAATAATGAGACGCAACCTAATTTGGCTATGTGTTTTCAATAGACCGTGTGTTGCACATTAAAGTATTTTTTACATGTTCAAGGTCAGTGTGAATACTGATGTACTTCTGGTGTTCATTCCAATAAGCTGTCCAATAATTTCAGATAATGAGATGAAACTGTTACCGTATCATTAATATGTTGGGCGTGAACATCACTTAAGTTCAAGGTTAAGCATCTTACGCAAGACATTTTCCCTTGGCTTTGTCTGTCTGATCAGTGATGGGGATAGTAAATAAAATGTCCAAACTACCAAAGGCTATCCTGTCTGCATGTTAAATAATTATTACAATCTAGTAGAGCAGAGTTTCATCGCCTCTCACTGAGGTGGCTCTAATAACCATAATGTGCTGATGATAGTTTTCATTTGCGTTCCAGTGTTTTTTTTAATGAGTTGAGCTCGCTATGAGGCAGTGCCTTATTCATATTAACATTTTGTTAATGAATATAACGTCATAATAACTTGAAAAGTTATATTTTCTTCGTAAATATTTACAACAGTTTAACACATTTTAATAGAAAAATACATACGGATACGGCTGAAAAGTAATAAAAACAGAGGTGACCGAAATGGCCGGACGGGTTGATTGGGAGAGTTATCAAGGGAGATAAATCACTGCTGTTTTTTTCATTTCTAGCACACTTATCCCGGTCTAAATGTATAATAGTACCGGGGCATGCGTCACCTTCCATCTATAAAAAGTACGCCAGCTCAGGTGAAATTTTAGCTTAATAGATCGAAAAGTTACAGCACGGTTGCGAACTACATGACTTTTGATCGTGTCTACGGACACAAAACAACAATGCGCTCGAGTAAGGACATTTTGTTTTTCATATCTTTCTGAATATTTAAAGAGTTGTGTTCAACTTACACGCACTATTTCTACACAGTGAGGTGAACTTACACGCACTTATTCCTACACAGTGAGGAGAACTTACACGCACTAATCCCTACACAGTGAGGAGAACTTACACGCACTTATTCCTACACAGTGAGGAGAACTTACACGCACTAATCCCTACACAGTGAGGTGAACTTACACGCACTTATTCCTACACAGTGAGGAGAACTTATACGCACTAATCCCTACACAGTGACGTGTTTTGTTCGCCAGGAAAGAAATGTAATTCGATTCTTAGATTACCTCTCCCAAAGTTTTCGAAATGAAAGAAAACGTATGACCTTGTACATTTGGAAATGGCCGAAAGTACTAGCGGAATAGAATTATCTCTTGTGTTGAAGGAGGAAAGGGTTAAATGTGTTGGGGTTGGTATGGCCGCTTTATCTAATAACTAACTCCGATTCATACACGAATCAACAATACAAGTATAACAGACTATATAACTCTATAGCATCGTTGAGACACTGTGACATCGACGCATCTCTAAGAAACCCGACTTTATAACTCTATAGCATCGTGGAGACACCGTGACATCGACGCATCTCTAAGAAAACCGACTATATAACTCTATAGCATCGTTGAGACACCGTGACATCGACGCATCTCTAAGAAAACCGACTATATAACTCTATAGCATCGTGGAGACACCGTGACATCGACGCATCTCTAAGAAAACCGACACTATAACCCTATAGCATCGTGGAGACACTGTGACATCGACACATCTCTAAAACCGACAATATAACCCTATAGCATCGTGGAGACACTGTGACATCGACGCATCTCTAAGAAACTCGACTATATAACTCTATAGCATCGTGGAGACACCGTGACATCGACGCATCTCTAAGAAAACCGACTATATAACTCTATAGCATCGTTGAGACACTGTGACATCGACGCATCTCTAAGAAAACAGACTATATAACCCTATAGCATCGTGGAGACACTGTGACATCGATAATTTGTCACAGTGTCTCAACGGTGCTATAAAGTTATATAGTCGGTTTTCGTAGATACGCGTTTCCTGTATTGATCGAGTTCATACCCAGAGTGTAAAATATTTTCTCTGCTAACTTATGAATTTAATAATCTCGTATTTATTCAAATCTGTATTTTGATTTCGGTTCAGTCATTAAGCATAATTATATAATAAGCATGTTGGTTTGGATAACAACCATGTGATACCATGTTGGTATATACAACAACCTTGCGATATCATGTTGGTATGTATAACAACCATGTGATATGGTATGTATAACAGCCACGTGATACCATGCTGGTACGTATAACAACCACGTGATCCCATGTTGGTACGTATAACATCCACGTGATACCATGTTGGTACGTATAACAACCACGTGATGCCATGTTGGTATGTATAACAACCACGTGATACTGTATAACAACCACGTGATGCCATGTTTGTAAGTATTACAACCACGTGATGCCATGTTGGTATGTATATCAACCACGTGATACTATATTGGTATGTATAACAACCACTTGATACCATGTTGGTATGTATAACAACCACTTGATACCATGTTGGTATGTATAACAAACACGTGATGCCATGTTGTATGTATAACAACCACGCGATACCATGTTGGTATGTATAAAAACCACGTGATGCCATGTTGCTATGAGTAACACCACTTGATACCATATTGGCATGTATAACAACCACGTGATACCATGTAGGTATTTATAACAGCCACTTTATACCATGTTGGTATATATAGCAACCACCTGATACCATGTTGATATGTGTAACAATCACGTGATATCATGTTGGCATGTGTAACAACTACCTGATACCATGTTGGTATTGTAACAAGCACGTGATATCCTGTTGAAAAGTAATAACACCACTTGATACCACGTTGGTATGTATAGCAACCTTGTGATACCATGTTGGTATGTATACCAACCTTGTGATACCATGTTGGTATGTATAACAACCACGTGATACCATGTTGGTATGTGTAACAACCACGTGATATCATGTTGGTATGTATTAACACCACTTGATACCACGTTGGTATGTATGACAACCTTGTGATACCATGTTGGTATGAATAACAACCACGTGACACCATGTTGGTATGTATAAACACAAACTGATACCACGTTGGTATGTATAACAACCTTGTGACACCATGTTGGCATGTGTAACAACCACGTGATACCATGTTGGCATGTATATCAACCACGTGATGCCATGTTGGTATGTATAACAACCACGTGATACCATATTGGTGTGTATAACAACCACGTGATATCATGTTGGCATGTATAACAACCTTGTGATACCATGTTGGTATGAATAACAACCTTGTGACACCATGTTGGCATGTATAACAACCACTTGATAGCATGTTGGCATGTATAACAATCACATGACATCATGTTGGTATGTATAACAACCACGTGATACCATGTTGGTATGTATAACAACCACGTGATACCATGTTGTTATGTATAACAACCACTTGATAGCATGTTGGCATGTATAACAATCACATGACATCATGTTGGTATGTATAACAACCACGTGATACCATGTTGGTATGAATAACAACCACGTGATACCATGTTGCCATGTATAACAACCACTTGATAGCATGTTGGCATGTATAACAATCACATGACATCATGTTGGTATGTATAACAACCACGTGATACCATGTTGGTATGTATAACAACCACGTGATACCATGTTGTTATGTATAACAACCACGTGATACCATTTTGGTATGTATAACAACCTCGTGAAACATGGGCAATGACTAGTTTATGCTGTGTATACAAGGATTTGTGTTTGATCATTTTGGGAGCCAATACATTTGTTATTTTTTCTCAAGCGATTTCTATTATTACCAATATGACTGTAAATTTTTTGAACCAGCTAGTACACTGTCTGATATATGGAGTGCTAGTACACTGTCTGATATATGGAGTGCTAGTACACTGTCTGATATATGGTGTGTTAGTACACTGTCTGATATATGGAGTGCTAGTACACTGTCTGATACATGGAGTGCTAGTACACTGTCTGATACATGGAGTGCTAGTACACTGTCTGATATGTGGAGTGCTAGTACACTGTCTGATATATGGAGTGCTAGTACACTGTCTGATATATGGTGTGCTAGTACACTGTCTGATATATGGAGTGCTAGTACACTGTCTGATATATGGAGTGCTAGTACACTGTCTGATATGTGGAGTGCTAGTACACTGTCTGATACATGGAGTGCTAGTACACTGTCTGATATATGGAGTGCTAGTACACTGTCTGATATATGGAGTGCTAGTACACTGTCTGATATATGGAGTGCTAGTACACTGTCTGATATATGGTGTGCTAGTACACTGTCTGATATATGGAGTGCTAGTACACTGTCTGATATATGGAGTGCTAGTACACTGTCTGATATGTGGAGTGCTAGTACACTGTCTGATATGTGGAGTGCTAGTACACTGTCTGATATATGGTGTGCTAGTACACTGTCTGATATATGGAGTGCTAGTACACTGTCTGATATATGGAGTGCTAGTACACTGTCTGATATATGGAGTGCTAGTACACTGTCTGATATATGGTGTGCTAGTACACTGTCTGATATATGGAGTGCTAGTACACTGTCTGATATATGGAGTGCTAGTACACTGTCTGATATATGGAGTGCTAGTACACTGTCTGATATATGGTGTGCTAGTACACTGTCTGATATATGGTGTGCTAATACACTGTCTGATATATGGAGTGCTAGTACACTGTCTGATATATGGTGTGCTAGTACACTGTCTGATATATGGTGTGCTAGTACACTGTCTGATATATGGAGTGCTAGTACACTGTCTGATATATGGTGTGCTAGTACACTGTCTGATATATGGTGTGCTAGTACACTGTCTGATATATGGAGTGCTAGTACACTGTCTGATATATGGTGTGCTAGTACACTGTCTGATATATGGTGTGCTAGTACACTGTCTGATATATGGTGTGCTAGTACACTGTCTGATATATGGAGTGCTAGTACACTGTCTGATATGTGGAGTGCTAGTACACTGTCTGATATATGGTGTGCTAGTACACTGTCTGATATATGGAGTGCTAGTACACTGTCTGATATATGGAGTGCTAGTACACTGTCTGATATGTGGTGTGCTAGTACACTGTCTGATATATGGTGTGCTAGTACACTGTCTGATATGTGGAGTGCTAGTACACTGTCTGATATGTGGTGTGCTAGTACACTGTCTGATATGTGATGTGCTAGTACACTGTCTGATATATGGAGTGCTAGTACACTGTCTGATATGTGGAGTACTAGTACACTGTCTGATATATGGAGTGCTAGTACACTGTCTGATATGTGGAGTGCTAGTACACTGTCTGATATGTGGAGTGCTAGTACACTGTCTGATATGTGGAGTGCTAGTACACTGTCTGATATATGGAGTGCTAGTACACTGTCTGATATGTGGAGTGCTAGTACACTGTCTGATATGTGGAGTGCTAGTACACTGTCTGATATATGGTGTGCTAGTACACTGTCTGATATGTGGAGTGCTAGTACACTGTCTGATATGTGGAGTGCTAGTACACTGTCTGATATGTGGAGTGCTAGTACACTGTCTGATATATGGAGTGCTACTACACTGTCTGATATGTGGAGTGCTAGTACACTGTCTGATATATGGTGTGCTAATACACTGTCTGATATATGGAGTGCTAGTACACTGTCTGATATGTGGAGTGCTAGTACACTGTCTGATATGTGGAGTGCTAGTACACTGTCTGATATATGGTGTGCTAGTACACTGTCTGATATATGGTGTGCTAGTACACTGTCTGATATATGGTGTGCTAGTACACTGTCTGATATATGGAGTGCTAGTCACTGTCTGATATATGGAGTGCTAGTACACTGTCTGATATATGGTGTGCTAGTACACTGTCTGATATATGTGTGCTAGTACACTGTCTGATATGTGGAGTGCTAGTACACTGTCTGATATATGGAGTGCTAGTACACTGTCTGATATGTGGAGTGCTAGTACAACTGTCTGATATGTGGAGTGCTAGTACACTGTCTGATATGTGGAGTGCTAGTACACTGTCTGATATATGGAGTGCTAGTACACTGTCTGATATGTGGAGTGCTAGTACACTGTCTGATATGTGGAGTGCTAGTACACTGTCTGATATGTGGAGTGCTAGTACACTGTCTGATATGTGGAGTGCTAGTACACTGTCTGATATGTGGAGTGCTAGTACACTGTCTGATATGTGGTGTGCTAGTACACTGTCTGATATGTGGAGTGCTAGTACACTGTCTGATATGTGGAGTGCTAGTACACTGTCTGATATATGGAGTGCTACTACACTGTCTGATATGTGGAGTGCTAGTACACTGTCTGATATGTGGTGTGCTAATACACTGTCTGATATATGGAGTGCTAGTACACTGTCTGATATGTGGAGTGCTAGTACACTGTCTGATATATGGAGTGCTAGTACACTGTCTGATATATGGAGTGCTAGTACACTGTCTGATATGTGGAGTGCTAGTACACTGTCTGATATGTGGAGTGCTAGTACACTGTCTGATATATGGTGTGCTAGTACACTGTCTGATATGTGGAGTGCTAGTACACTGTCTGATAAATGGAGTGCTAGTACACTGTCCTGATATGTGGAGTGCTAGTACACTGTCTGATATATGGAGTGCTACTACACTGTCTGATATGTGGAGTGCTAGTACACTGTCTGATATATGGAGTGCTAGTACACTGTCTGATATATGGAGTGCTAGTACACTGTCTGATATGTGGAGTGCTAGTACACTGTCTGATATGTGGAGTGCTAGTACACTGTCTGATATGTGGAGTGCTAGTACACTGTCTGATATGTGGAGTGCTAGTACACTGTCTGATATGCTGGAGTGCTAGTACACTGTCTGATATATGGTGTGCTAGTACACTGTCTGATATGTGGAGTACTAGTACACTGTCTGATATATGGAGTGCTAGTACACTGTCTGATATGTGGAGTACTAGTACACTGTCTGATATATGGAGTGCTAGTACACTGTCTGATATGTGGAGTGCTAGTACACTGTCTGATATGTGGAGTGCTAGTACACTGTCTGATATATGGAGTGCTAGTACACTGTCTGATATGTGGAGTGCTAGTACACTGTCTGATATGTGGAGTGCTAGTACACTGTCTGATATATGGAGTGCTAGTACACTGTCTGATATATGGAGTGCTAGTACACTGTCTGATATGTGGAGTGCTAGTACACTGTCTGATATGTGGAGTGCTAGTACACTGTCTGATATGTGGAGTGCTAGTACACTGTCTGATATATGGTGTGCTAGTACACTGTCTGATATGTGGAGTGCTAGTACACTGTCTGATATGTGGAGTGCTAGTACACTGTCTGATATATGGAGTGCTACTACACTGTCTGATATGTGGAGTGCTAGTACACTGTCTGATATGTGGTGTGCTAATACACTGTCTGATATGTGAGTGCTAGTACACTGTCTGATATATGGAGTGCTAGTACACTGTCTGATATATGGAGTGCTAGTACACTGTCTGATATGTGGAGTGCTAGTACACTGTCTGATATATGGAGTGCTAGTACACTGTCTGATATATGGTGTGCTAGTACACTGTCTGATATGTGGAGTGCTAGTACACTGTCTGATATGTGGAGTGCTAGTACACTGTCTGATAAGTGGAGTGCTAGTACACTGTCTGATATGTGGAGTGCTAGTACACTGTCTGATATGTGGAGTGCTAGTACACTGTCTGATATATGGTGTGCTAGTACACTGTCTGATATATGGAGTGCTAGTACACTGTCTGATATGTGGAGTGCTAGTACACTGTCTGATATGTGGAGTGCTAGTACACTGTCTGATATGTGGAGTGCTAGTACACTGTCTGATATGTGGAGTGCTAGTACACTGTCTGATATAGGAGTGCTAGTACACTGTCTGATATATGGTGTGCTAGTACACTGTCTGATATGTGGAGTGCTAGTACACTGTCTGATATGTGGAGTGCTAGTACACTGTCTGATATGTGGAGTGCTAGTACACTGTCTGATATATGGTGTGCTAGTACACTGTCTGATATATGGAGTGCTAGTACACTGTCTGATATATGGAGTGCTAGTACACTGTCTGATATATGGAGTGCTAGTACACTGTCTGATATATGGTGTGCTAGTACACTGTCTGATATATGGAGTGCTAGTACACTGTCTGATATATGGTGTGCTAATACACTGTCTGATATATGGAGTGCTAGTACACTGTCTGATATATGGAGTGCTAGTACACTGTCTGATATATGGTGTGCTAGTACACTGTCTGATATATGGTGTGCTAGTACACTGTCTGATATATGGAGTGCTAGTACACTGTCTGATATATGGTGTGCTAGTACACTGTCTGATATATGGTGTGCTAGTACACTGTCTGATATATGGAGTGCTAGTACACTGTCTGATATATGGTGTGCTAGTACACTGTCTGATATATGGTGTGCTAGTACACTGTCTGATATATGGAGTGCTAGTACACTGTCTGATATATGGTGTGCTAGTACACTGTCTGATATATGGAGTGCTAGTACACTGTCTGATATATGGAGTGCTAGTACACTGTCTGATATATGGTGTGCTAGTACACTGTCTGATATATGGTGTGCTAGTACACTGTCTGATATGTGGAGTGCTAGTACACTGTCTGATATATGGAGTGCTAGTACACTGTCTGATATGTGGAGTGCTAGTACACTGTCTGATATGTGGAGTGCTAGTACACTGTCTGATATATGGAGTGCTAGTACACTGTCTGATATATGGAGTGCTAGTACACTGTCTGATATATGGAGTGCTAGTACACTGTCTGATATGTGGAGTGCTAGTACACTGTCTGATATGTGGAGTGCTAGTACACTGTCTGATATGTGGAGTGCTAGTACACTGTCTGATATGTGGAGTGCTAGTACACTGTCTGATATGTGGTGTGCTAGTACACTGTCTGATATGTGGAGTGCTAGTACACTGTCTGATATGTGGAGTGCTAGTACACTGTCTGATATATGGAGTGCTACTACACTGTCTGATATGTGGAGTGCTAGTACACTGTCTGATATGTGGTGTGCTAATACACTGTCAGATATATGGAGTGCTAGTACACTGTCTGATATGTGGAGTGCTAGTACACTGTCTGATATATGGAGTGCTAGTACACTGTCTGATATATGGAGTGCTAGTACACTGTCTGATATGTGGAGTGCTAGTACACTGTCTGATATGTGGTGTGCTAGTACACTGTCTGATATGTGGAGTGCTAGTACACTGTCTGATAAGTGGAGTGCTAGTACACTGTCTGATATGTGGAGTGCTACTACACTGTCTGATATGTGGAGTGCTAGTACACTGTCTGATATGTGGAGTGCTAGTACACTGTCTGATATATGGAGTGCTAGTACACTGTCTGATATGTGGAGTGCTAGTACACTGTCTGATATGTGGAGTGCTAGTACACTGTCTGATATGTGGAGTGCTAGTACACTGTCTGATATGTGGAGTGCTAGTACACTGTCTGATATGTGGAGTGCTAGTACACTGTCTGATATGTGGAGTGCTAGTACACTGTCTGATATATGGAGTGCTAGTACACTGTCTGATATATGGTGTGCTAGTACACTGTCTGATATGTGGAGTGCTAGTACACTGTCTGATATGTGGAGTGCTAGTACACTGTCTGATATGTGGAGTGCTAGTACACTGTCTGATATGTGGAGTGCTAGTACACTGTCTGATATATGGTGTGCTAG
>JAWPHD010022659.1:0-24420 GCA_037043455.1 Cyrtodaria siliqua | reverse complement strand
GATTACTGTAATTATAAACACGTTAACAATAAAAATGCTAGAGAATATTATTAGAAATTATTGCCCAGAATAATCTTATAGAACCTTTTCGAGAATTACACCCTGATTTAAGAAGATATACATGGAGACGCAAAAGACCTGTACAGCAAGCAAGTCTTGATTTTTTTCTTGTATCCGAAACGCTTTTTACGTCAGTAAGTAAATGCACAATTGAATCTAGCTATCGCTCTGATCACTCGATGACAATTTTGAATATAAATTTTACGCATTTTATTCGAGGTAAACCATTGTGGAAACATAATAACTCTCCTCTCAGTGATATTGAATACTTAAATATAATGAAGTCAAAAATAGAGGAAGTTAAAGCACAGTATGCAGTGCCCATTTACAACAATGATAACATAAATAACATACCAAATAATGAAATACAATTTGTGATTGATGATCAATTATTTTTAGAAACACTGCTAATGGAATTAAGGGGTAAATCTATATCATATTCAAGCTACAAAAAGAGAACAAAAGAAATCGAGAAAAAGAATTAATAAAACTCATTGAAGTTCTAGAACACGATCTATCATCCGACAAAATCCAATATATGGAAATACTTAAACAAGAACTATAAAAACTAAGAAAAGATAAAATGCAAGGGTATTTGATACGATCACGAGCAAAACTAGTAGAAGACGGTGAAAAAGCTTCGAAGTTTTTTTGTAACCTAGAAAAACATAACTTTGCATCTAAACTAATTCCAAAACTAGAAAAACAAAATAGAGACATAATAACAGATCAATTTGAAATTTTACAGGAAGCTAAGAATTTTTATAAAAATTTATACTCCAATAAAGATGAGTTACTAGAAGAAGTTACTAGAAGATATAGACTTAGAAAATGAGCTGTCGGGAGTAAAAATACCTAAACTTACTACAATTGAATCCAACTCAATAGAAGGTCCCTTAACATACGAAGAATTAGCCACGACGCTAAGAGCAATTTTAATAATCCAGGGAGCGACGGTTTTGGAGCCGATTTCTTTAAAGCATTTTGGAAGCAGATTGGTCATTTTATTGTCCGGTCGCTTAATTGTGGGTTCAATATAGGGGAATTATCTATAACCCAAAAAGAGAGTATAATTACTGTTATACCCAAAGAAAATAAATCCAGGCTTAACATTAAAAATTACAGACCAATTTCACTTCTAATTGTGTATACAAAATTGCATCGGGTGCCATAGCCAATATATTTAAATCTACACTTGACAAATTAATTCATAGGGATCAATCTGGTTTTATTGCAGGTTGATATTTAGGTGAAAACACAAAATTTATATATGATATTATGCAATATGCAGAAGAAAAAATCTAAATGGACTTGTTCTTCTAGAGGATTTCGAAAAAGCGTTTGATTCACTTTCATGGGCATTTGTTTACAATGTGTTGAATTTTTTTTGATTTGGAAAGTGTATTATTTCATGGATAAAATTATTCTATAACAAGAAAAGGTATAACACATATATTATACCATGGGAAGTATGGACTGCATGTAGATGTTGTGGATCCGGGATCGTTTTGATAGTGAAGGTCACCGGCACCTTGACCTTTAAATGAATAAGGATAAGGGTCATGTACTGGTCATGAGCAATCATTCATCCTTTCAAGTTGGAGGACCTAGATCCATCAAGTTTGTAGTTGTTGATAGGACATCGTATTGATAGTGAAGGGCACCGCAACCTTGACCTCCGATCTAGTGACCGGAAAATAACAAGAGGTCAATGACCTTGAAACTCTACTGATTGATTTTGATTTCAGAAAGTAGTCGATACAAACTTGCTTTTTGAAAATCTATTTTTAGCCGTAGCGGCCATCTTGAATTTCCAGCCGACCTGAAATTTTGCTTCAATCAATTAGACATCAAGAGCAGCTTTCCTGTGAAGTCTCATGGAAATCCGTCAAATAGTTTCAGAGGAGTAGTCGCTACAAGTTTGCATTATATAATTCTATGTAAACAAAGATGGCCACTGACAGCCATGTTTAACATTGAATCAAAATGATGTTCGACTCCTATAACCATCATGCCATGCTGATCATTTTAGAAAAGTCCCATAGCAATATCTTTTATAGTTTTCAAGAAGTAGTCGCTACAAACTTATTTTTTAAAAATCTATTTTTAGCCATGGCGGCCATCTTGAATTTCCGGCCGACCTGAAATTTTGCTAAGATCATTTAGACATGAAGAGCAACATTCATGTTAAGTTTCATGAAAAGCCTTTAAGTAGTTTCAGAGGAGTAGTCGCTACAAGTTTTCATGATATAACTCTATGTAAACAAAGATGGCCACTGGCAGCCATGTTTAACGTCGAATCAAAATAATGTTCGACTCGAAAAACCATCATGTCATGCTGATCATTTTAGAAAAAGTCACATATCAATATCACTTATAGTTTTCAAGAAGTAGTCGCTACAAACTTATGTTTTTTAAATCTATTTTTGACTGTGGCGGCCATCTTGAATATCTGGCCGATCTGAAATTTTGCTAGGATCAATTAGACATGAAGAGCAACATTCCTGTGAAGTTTCATGGAAATCCGTTAAGTAGTTTCAGAGGAGTAGTGGCTACAAGTTTTCATTATATAACTCTATGTAAACAAAGATGGCTACTGACAGCTATGTTTAACATCGAATTAGAACGATTTTTGACAAGGACCATTATCATGTCATGCTGTATCATTTTTTAGGAAAAGTCCCATATGAATATCACTTATATTTTTCAAGAAGTAGTCGCTACAAACTTGTATTTTGAAAATCTTTTTTTAGCCATGGCGGCCATCTTGTATTTCCGGCCGACCTGAAATTTTGCTAGAATCAATTAGACATGAAGAGCAACATTCGTGTGAAGTTTCATGAAAATCCGTCAAGTATCAAGTACTTTCAGAGGAGTAGTCGCTACAAATAAAAGTTTACAGACAGACAGACACGCCGCACCACGGCATAAGCTCTGCTGATCTCTGATCAGTGGAGCTAAGAACAGGTTATCTACTGGTCATGACCAACCATCCTTTCAAGGTTGAGGACCGTAGGACCAACCGTTGTGTAGTTATTGATCGGACATCTTTAGATAACGAATGTGACCGCGACCTTGAACTTTGATGTAGTGACCCCAAAATGAATAGGTGTCATCTAGTTGTAATGGTAAAGCGTTCTTCTAAGTTTGGGGGCCCTAGGTCCAACCATTCTGTAGTTATTGATCGGACATCGTTTCGATAGTTAATGTCAACACGACCTTGACCTTTGACCTAGTGACCCCAAAATCAATAAGGGCCATCGACTGGTCATGAGCAACCATCCCTCTAAGTTTGGGTACCCTTTTGCCAACCATTCTGTAGTTATTGATCGGACACCGTTTGGATAGTCAATGTTAGCCCGGATGTGACCTTTGACCTGGTGACACCAAAATCAATAGGGGTCAAAATGAACATGGCGCTCCGACCACACTTTGTTGTGGGGAGCAATAATCTATTAATTGAAGGGCACTGGCTTAGTCGTTGCTGGGGTGATTTACGGAAGAATAACCGTGTGACAACCCGCTGTAAGGATGAGTATTACTACCAAGATATAACGGTCATGATTGAATAATCGGTGGGGAACTGAAGAAGTGAAGGAACACTACAAAATCTGAAATGAAGATTGCTGTGCATCCCTTTAAGTGGGGTGAATGAGATGTTGTAGATTTGGCGGAAAATGACAAATGAGAATAGGTATTTTGTTGAAAAATATGTTTAATATACAAAAACAACATTACTGATGTGGAAAAAAACAATTGTATGTACAACTCAGTGTGTCAGGTCCCTGCCAAGACTTGAACTTGAATCTCTTTTCTCGAAAGAAAAGTGTGTTTCCTTACACTACAGAGATCGCCCAGACATCACAAAAAGAGTACAAAACTAAGCGAAATTAATAAAGATGTAGATCAAAAGAATGTCAAACTAAAACTAGAAATTGTTATTGGACAAAAACGTATGGCTCCCCCACTCGCCCGAACAGACATAATTGACGACTCTCGGTCCAGCCGTTCTCATTGATCTGAGATCGTTTTGATATTCAATATCCCTGTGACTGTATCTACAACCTGTATCAGTAATATTTATTGGTCAACCATCCTTCCAAGTTTGAGGATCCTAGGTCCAACCATTCTCTAGTTATTGATTGGACATTGTTTTGTTATTGATCGGGGATCGTTTTGATATCAATAGGGGTCATGTTCTGGTCATGACCAACCATCCTTCCAAGTTTGAGGACCCTAGGTCCAACCATTCTCTAGTTATTGATCGGACATCGTTTTGATAGTCAATGTCATCGCTAGCTTGACCTTTGACCTAGTGACCCCAAAATCAAAAGGGGTCATCTGCTGGTCATGACCAACCATCCTTACACGTTTGAGAACCCTAGGTCCAACCATTCTCTAGTTATTGATCAGACATCGTTTGATAGTCAATGTCACCGCGATCTTGACCTTTGACCTAGTGAACATCGATTTGATAGTCAATGTCACCATATGTTGACCTTTACCTAGTGACCCCAAAATCTATAGGGGTCATCTACTGGTCATGACCAACCATCCTTCCAAGTTTGAGGACCCTAGGTCTAACCATTGTGTAGTTATTGATCGGATATCGTTTTGATACTCAATGTCACTGCGACCTTGACCTTAAACCTAGTGACCCTAAAATCAATAGGGGTCATCTACTGGTCATGACCAACCATCCTTTCAAGTTTGAGGACCCTAGGTCTAACCATTGTGTAGTTATTGATCGGATATAGTTTTGATAGTCAATGTCACCGCGACCTTGACCTTTGACCAAGTGACCCTAAAATCAATAGGGGTCATCTACTGGTCATGACCAACCATCCTTTCAAGTCTGAAGACCCTAGGTCAAACCATTCTGTAGTTATTAATCGGAATCTTTTTGACAGTCAATGTCACCGCGACCTTGACCTTTGACCTAGTGACCCCAAAATCAATAGGGGTCATCTAATAGTCATGATCAACCATCCTTCTAAATTTGAGGACAATAGGTCCAACCATTCTCTAGTTATAGATCGGACATCGTTTGTGACACAGACAGACAGACAGCACAAAATCAATATGGCTCCCCTCCACACTTTGTGTGGGGGAGCCATAACTATCACATAAAGTTATTAATACTCTTGCAAAGCATAACCCATGACTTCATGTATATGCGCAGTTCCACTTCATACTGATGCTTCTCACAATGTTTGGGGTATGACAGAGGTCATAGTGACCTTATTTTGGTACGCGACCTACCGCTATCCCAAGATGTATCAACATACCAAGTTTGGTATTTCTAAGTGTTATTGTATCGAAAATACGGTCCGGACAAACATTTTCTATGACAGAGGTCACAGGTCAAGGTCACAATTACCTTATTCTGGTACGCGACACATCACCATCCCAAGATGTATCTAAATACCAAGTTTGCTATCTCTAAGACTTAGTGTTATAGTATCGAAAATACGGTCTGGACAAGCATTTTCTATAACAGAGGTCACAGGTCAAGGTCACAGTGGCCTTATTTTGGTATGCGACACACAGGTATCCCAAGATGTATCCAAATACCAAGTTTGGTATCTCTAAGTGTTATAGTATTGAAAATACGGTGCAGACAAGAGGTGAAAGTGTCTGTGGATGTTCTACTGGCTAAATGTGCAGGGGACTGTAACACATTTTCAACATTCATTCAACCGGCACATGGCAATGTTATAGGTCACTAGTTGTTGAATGCCAGCCAGGGTAGCAGGAGAACTAGTCTGTACAAAATAAGTGTATTACAGGGTTCCCACAGTTTTTTGAAAACAAAATTCAAGGTCTTTTCCATGTTTTCCCACTGTTTTCAAGGACAACATTCAAAAATAGGTCTGGAAGTCTCCTGAAACATGAGTCCTACACACATTCGGTATACACATGGTCAGAATGACCCTAACTACCACAACAGCCATGATTCCCACGTCTCTGTCTAGGTATTTTGTTCTTCTTTTAGTTTAGATACTATAGATTACTTGATAACAAATATGCAAACGACGACTAGAAACGTCAGGGAATGTTTATGTACACACAACCTTCCAATTGTTCACTCGAATTTTTAAACATGCAGAATGAATTGTACGTAGTCTAGATCATCTGCGACGCTTGCTTGTTTACAAAATGATCAGGCGTCGAACATGATCAAGAATAATTTCATGTAGGTCAATCCGTGACAACTCAAAAAATACACGACTTGTGACTGCACGGACTACTGTCAGAAATGTAATTACATAATGCATTCCTTTCTGCATGTTGAGTTAGATACCATAGAAACAGCAAGCGTGTGGCACTTCATTCAGAGGGTTACCGTAAAGCATATTTACATATGCAGTAGCTGCCACGCGGATTACGACTTTTTCACAGCCTGTGACTGTAAAAATCGCCGCGATTGCAAAATCCAGTCTCAAAGGAAAGAAATCACCGCAATTCTCAGTGATAGATACGTGGGGGAACACGGGGGAAATTAGAGCACGGATCAATGAAAAATGTAATAAAAATGATAAATACAATGAACAATTTTGGAAGCAATACGTATTTCAAACTTTTAATGCATTTAATAACGTGTGTTTTTCGTTTTTGTTGTCCAAAAGTCGCATTTCTCTTCTCCGGACATAAATTGGCTACCCACAACCCTTTGCGATGTGTGTACCTATTAACAAGGCGGCACTAACAACGGGTTTATGACCCGTAATTCTTTACAATTTTTCGGATTATTTCTGACTAAAGAACCCATCGATGTATTAATAACCAACAGCAGAATAGTAAAATATGTTAAAATAACGATTAATTAAAAATATAATTCTAATTTCCAGTATAATTATATACATAATTTTATGTTTAATCACCGCAAAGTCGGTAATAGGAACCGCCATATAACTATCGTGACCCAGTATACATTATCCGGGCATTTGAATTTTCCGGTTAACAGAAATAAAATTGTCTTCTGCTTCGGGTTTTTAATAGTTATTGAATAACAATGCATTAAATTGACTGCACAATTGTACATTGATACTGAAGATAAATCGCGGCGATGGCCTGCGATTTCACACCGGGTAAAGCGGTGTGCAAATTAAAACAGATCACGGCGAATCGCGGTGATTGTGTCGCGGTGGAAAAAATGTATTATCCCCGCGATGACCGAGCTGTCCGCGGATCGCGGGGAATAAATCAGTGTGTCCGCGGTGAGATAAAATCGCCGCGATGAGTGGGATTAGTCGTAATCCGCGTTGCAGCAACTGTACTTATACTAACTAAATGTTACCAGTGTGTGAAAGAAAACTCTGTAAAACCTTTAGAGCTGATGAGGTATTTTTAATCTATGGAAGTGTTTATTTTAAAAAAAAGACAAAATCAAACAAACAAATCTTGCATTCGACAACTCAAAGTTCGTTTACACTTGCACGAGTCTGACTCATTATCCGTTTGTGTAACATGTACAGCCACACAAAAAAGTAAGGCTTCTAAGTGCAAGTTATGTATTTACTTGTAAATAGTAGTGTTACTGACTTGTTTTATAAATGATCACAACTGCGTATGTAAATTATTGTATTAAAGCAGTAAAACATATCAGATATATTTGTAAATCAATGTCTTATTGTGTAAGAAATATTTCATGTTGACATACACTTTTATAATTAATGTATGACACCTTTTCTATCAACATCATTCACAGCCTTATTATTGATGATTTCTAAAAGCACCGCATTTTAGCAATCAAAAGGCGTCGCATTTTAGAATACCAAAGAACCAGAAGTGAAACCGAATGATATCCCCTTCAATTTATAACACGAATTTATGATCATGTGTAAAATAAACACTGCCTTGTCTGTTGAAAAGTTGATTACATACCAGCAAATGTTACTTGTACTCATGGACATCTAAGTTTAAATTAACATTCGACGCGCAAAGCAGCCGTCGAAATTAGCACAATCCCGAGACTGGTAAAATGCCTGACAGGCCTGCCCAATATCCAAGAACACCCAGCAAATGTTACTTGTACTCATGAATATCTTAGTTTAAATTAACAGTCGAAGCGCAAAGCAGTCGACAAAATTAGCACAATCCCGACAATGCTAAAATGCCTGCCAGGCTTTCCCAATATCCAAGAACACAAGCCCAACGGGCTTGTTGATTTGCTGCTCGTTTCGACGGGAGAAATTGGAATCCAGATGAGGGAACTCCATTAACCAATCGTCCGAGAAACGATTTACTAGGAAACAGAACAAAAAGGCAATTGTTCTTACATAGTTTATTAAACGATTAAATGCAGTAAATAACTCTGTTTATTTAGCGAAATTGGAAAAATGCAAGAAAACACTTGCTTGTTGTTATTTTGTTAAGGGTTTCCGGGTTTCTTTCCAGCCAAAAGTATGTAGTTCACAGCACAAAAGCAAAATCTATCAGGCAAAGTCCTCGAAATTTAATGCTTGTGTCCAATGATTACCCATTTTCATTTTCTTTTATTGAATATTTTTGATTGCCACATGGCCGCATGGAATTCAAATTTTGGCCGTCCAGACCATTTTTTACTCGCCACGGCCGACTGCGAATTTGGCAAAGAGGCAAAACAACATGAACACATGAAATATATATATATAAGCAACAAAATTGAATCACTTGCAACATACCGAAGTCAGGTAGCAGGTTTCAACAAGTTCTCGCTGGAGGGAACCGCTTTTTTCAACAAAATCAACAGGCTTCACCAACACTGCTAGGACTAGTACGAGTCCTGCTGAAAGGAGAGAATATTTGATATAATTAACAGCAGCCCAACATTCTCTGCTTTGGGTTATATTTCCAGTCTGAAACACAATAAGTGGATAAAGGAAAATTCTAGTTCCCTGTCCAATTGCTGCTATTGCAGTGCACAAGACAAAATACGTACCTGTGCATATCCGAATACTTAGAATACCTTATATACAAGGCATGACAGCGGCCATTTTAGCCGGGGCGGAATTGCGTAATAATGTATTGGTACCCGATTGTACAACGTAACGCTGATTTGTGTAGGTACCACTGATTCCCTGCAATGACAGTTACGAATGAGGGTAAACAGTCTATGAATTATGGGATTATTACGTAATTCCGCCCCGGCTAAAATGGCCGCTGTCATACCTTGTATATATAATATAGTTTGTTGACAAAATTTTCGACGTTTTGGAGGAGGCTTTTTAGAACTTCTCAAGTAGTTTTTCGGATAGCTTGTGTCTTTGGTCAAACTAATTTACAGAGCTTTTCTTGATAGCCTCCCTGGCACCTATGCTTCCTAACTGACAAAATCGCCTGACGCGCATGCGTACTAACAAAAAACAACAACATCAGTTGGCCTAGATCACAAGTTTATACATCACATTTGTAAAATAATTCTTCATACACACACCACCAACATCAAACATTCCCCTAAACTGTCCAAGTATAACCAGATTTTCAAAACTGTACACACACATTCTGCATTTTCAAGTTTATCACGACTGACAGTCACTGAGTCAGTCGATCGCGACTGACCACGGCACAGGCAGTCGAGAGCGCTTGAGACAAAAATACATTTAACCAATACATCATCTCAAAACTCACAACAAATACACGTACCTACCTTTCGTCGCGAACTTTTGGACAACCGTTACTCACGAGCTCTAATGCAATTCGTTTAATATCCTCAATCGAAATGCTGACGTTATTCAACTGTGCTGCAATAAAAATGGCGTCCTCAAAATGTCTCCAAAATTGTCTGCGCATGCGCGGTAAATATGACGTAGGCGTTAACACCAGATTTATATGTACATATTAGTATTCATCCAAGAGATAGCAACTTATGTAATACCAAATTCAACGTCCTGTTCATGAGTCTTTATCCACTACTGTCTTTCCGTACTAGAAAATCTATTTGTAGCTGTGACGGCCATCTTGAATTTCTGGCATATCTGAAATTTTGCTAGGATCAATTACACATCAAGAGCAACATTCCTGTAAAGTTTCATGACAATCCGTCAAGTAGTTTCAGAGAAGTAGTCGCTACAAGTTTTTACTATATAACTCTATGTAAACAAAGATGGCCGCTGGCAGCCATGTTTAACTTTGAATCAAAACGATTTTTGACAAGGATCAACATCATGTCATGCTGATCATATTAGAAAAAGTCCCATATCAATATAACTTATAGTTTTCAAGAAGTATTCGCTGCAAAGTTGTATTTTAAAACTCTATTTTTAGCTTTGGCGGCCATCTTGGATTTCAAATCAACATGAATTTTTGCAAGGATCAACAAGACTTTCTACTGTTTCACCCAATGGTAGTCTACAATATTTGCCACTCAAACATAAATTAAATCTCTGAAGAGTAAGTAAGGATTGTTTCCTTTACTGTGTATAAGGAATTGTAATGAGTATGCAAGACGCAGTTCTAACATAATGAGAAAGCGAAATCCGGACTTGTGTCCAATTCTTTGGGACTAGCCACACTTCCTTCTTGGGACTAGCCACTTCTGACAGGGTGACTAGTCCTGGACTAGTGCCTACAGACTATTTGTACAGACGTGCTTGTATGAACATGTGCAGGAGATATTTAGCATGGGGAGAAGTATATCTGCAGAATGGAAGTAGTTGCAAGGGTGTACATGTTGAAGTGTGTCACACGTGAGACAGGAATGATCTTGCTTCCTTAAGTGTGTGCCATTCAATGTGAGCATGTGAACATGTGCAGGGGTTACCAGGGTATGGGAAATTAATTTATTTCGGTCTAAATGTGAACAGGAGCCAACATCATGGTGCAGGATTTGCAAGACACATACACATGGTTTTTGACCGATGGAAATTCAATTTAGAACAATGAGGCCAAAAAAACAGGTAGGTGTGTTCCTTATTGCAAGCTATTAAGAAGTAAGGTCGGTAGGTATGCAGTTTCCTTTTCTTTTTGCAGCAGCAAGATATTGTGAGGTTGTCTGTCAGGTTGTACATGTATTTATCTCTCACACCCCACACAAGTTGATGGTACAGCTAAAAGTTTGTATATGATTCAGATTACTGCAACATATTGTAATAACAACGGCGGAAAAAGGCCCCTAAAAAACACAGACAGTCGAGCCGATGTAGACACAGGTATTGTTTTTTGGCCTGAGAACGCACCTATTTTTCCACTGTGCTTGTATATCGCTCGTGTATGTTTCATTCCACGCAGCAAGCAAATGCACATTTACGAAAGAACAAGGGCTCCCTCCACAACAGTGTTTCACACTATACATGGCTGCCTTGATTGCCTCACGACCAATCTAATTCGCTGCAAACGGTGTAACTGCGTAATGTAATGCCTGTTATTGCCGATCATTGTGTTCTTAATGTAATGAGTGTGTTCTAACTGCATGAAGAGTTGTGCTGATGGAGACTATTATGATGTGAGTGTTTCAACTGTTACATTTCTGGCTACTGGATTGTCATTGGTTAGCGGTTAATTAGTCATTTTTCCAGCGGACAGTACACCCTAAATAAAATCTGACCACCGTCACAGTATGCGCCGTGATGTTCTTTTATTTACACAGGCTGCAATTGCAGGCCATCTGCGATTTACCTTCAGTATCAATTTACACTTTTGCAGTCTATGTCATGCATTATTTGGCAATCACTATTAAACATTTGAAGCGGAAGACAATTTCATTCTTGTTCCTTGAAGATGCTTATGCCTGGATTATATATTCACCACTGTGATATGGCGTCTCCTATTACCGACTTCGCGGTGACAGAACATAAAGTTCAAGTAGTATTTCATATACTGGAAATTGAAGTTGTATTTGTTTATTATACTGAAAATGAGGATTATATTTCTAATAAATATTCTTACATCCTTGCTCCTTTCCCCCAGCAAACTTCACACACACAGTCAGACATTGCTGTCTTTTGAAAACACATTTTGCAATATATATACCAAATCTACGCTTGTGGGGAAGCAACGCGCCATTGCAGGTGACAACATGCGGTATGATCGCGGGGATTTGTGACTTCCATTGAGAAACGGCCGTGGCGATGGCAGACGGCATGTGGATTTGGATGGGAAATTATCGCAAAACTGGACAAATATAACCAAGGGTATGGTGTAGTAAGAAAGGAAAGCAGTTGCTAAACCACATCATGACCGTCAGTGTGACCTTCAACTGTTATTTCTGTAAGGACATGAGACAGTTCTTCGCTGTATTGTAGCGCTGATGGAGTAATATGACAGGACATAGAAGTTAAAGTCAGCTTCTTCTTTTGAGACGGACCAACAGAACGCTGACAAACTAATCCCATGTATCATAATAACCTTTGGGAATGTGGCACATAAGTGACAGACAACACCATTGGTACTACCAAGTGGAGTCATTTACAGCAACAGGTACTTATACAAAACTGCAACCAACACAATCAAAGATAACGTTGCAGCCTCCGTGTTTACATTTGACACTTACATTTTGTTGTTGGCTTGTGTCCCTTACATGTGTCGAATCACAGCTATGCTAGTTTCCGTAAAAGACAATGTAGCGGGAACCTGTCAGACTGAAATGAAAGCAGGATAGGGAATGAACGTTGGCGTATATTGAACTCTGTGAATGTTTCGGTTTCACATATACAGAAACGTGTTTGTTGGAGATAGCTGCTTGAGCTTGCATTCTTTGCAGTGCCTGGCTGCGGTAGCATGCAAAATGTAACACATGCAGATTTCAGCACAGGATACACACAAACGTTGACACCTGCCGCTGACATACACATGTAAGTTCTATATCATGTGTGCAACAACCCAGCTGAACTGAAACACACAACCCCTGGAATGTCCTATGCAAATTCATTTCAGCACACGACCTTAAGCGAACGTTATATTTTACTATGATGTAGTCATGATGAGTATGTGCTGTACATCTCATGAACAAAACTAAGGAAATGCCTAGTATGTAGCCAACGTTGTTTCTACCAAATATCAAGTAATATTTTTACCCATATCGTCACCTTCAGAGTGTGCCGCACCTGTACATTTGGGTATGATGAAGGTGATGTCGCCATGATGAGTATGTCAAGCATGGGGATAGATATAGTAAGGCCCTGTACATGATGGTAAGGCCATGTCAACATTGTGGTAATCAGAATGTACTGCGAGTTTGATAAAGGGCTAACAAACGTGAGTGACAGATCTTCCACAACAAACATGAGTGACAGATCAAACCCTACTTACTCGACGCATGCGCACTCGCATACAACTAACACAACAAACAATTATCTTCACAGGCGCCCCAACCTTTCTTCGCATTACTAAATTTACAACCGTCACAATAACAGAATATCACATCTACTTACCTTTCACCTAAACTCAAACAGCCGTGAATACTTCCTCAAACACGCCAAAAACAATGCCGGCTTCCTAAATTGACAAAATCGCCTGAGGGGCAGGCGTACTCGCACAAAAAACAACAACATCAGTTGACCTAGATCACAAGTTTATACATCACATTGGTACAATAATCCTTCATACACACCCCAACCACATCAAACATTCCCCTAAACCGTACAAGTATAACCAGATTTTCGAAAATGTACACACACATCCTGCATTTTCAAGTTTATCGCGAATAACAGTCAGCCTGACCACAGCACAGGAGTCGAGAGATCTCGATAGCGCTTGAGACAAAAATACATTTAACCAATACATCATCTCCAAACTCACAACATATACACGTACCTACCTTTCGTCGCGAACTTTTGGACAACCGTTACTCTCCAGCTCTAATGCATTTCGTTTAATATCCGCAATCGAAATGCCAACGATATTCAACTGTGCTGCAATAAAAATGGCGTCCTCAAAATGTCTCTAAAATTGTCTGCGCATGCGGGGTAAACGTGACGTAGACATTAACACCAGATTTATACGTACATATTAGTATTCATCCAAGAGATAGCAACTTTTGTAATACCAAATTCAACGTCCCGTTCATGAATCTTTATCCACTACTGTCTTTCCGTACTAGAAAATGCCAAATTAACAGTTAATCAAGGCGGTAATCTATCAGAATTTTTTAATATTGGGCGGGGCTGTCGTCAAGGTGATCCATTATCACCGTACATTTTTATCCTATGTGCAGAAATCCTACCTATCAAAATAATAAGTAACAACAATATTAAGGGAATCAATGTTAATGGTACAGAAGTTAAACTGTCACAATACGCAGATGATACATCTATAGTTCTTGACGGATCTTCATCTTCACTTAGAGAAAGTTTATCAGAATTATCGAAATATGCAAAATACTCTGGTTTAAATGTAAACTTTGATATAACACAAATAATATGGATAGGCAGAAAATAACATAGCCAAGACACAATTAAAACTAAGTGGAAATTACCTTGGGGGGAAACACAATTTAAATTATTAGGTATAAATTTCAATGTTGATCTAGATAAAATGTTAGACATAAATTATAATGAGAAAATAACAAAGATTCAAAATTTGATTAAGATATGGAAAAGAAGATATTTAACTCCATTTGGGAAAATAAAAGTTATCAAATCACTACTCGTACCAATATTAAACCATCTTTTTATATCTCTTCCAAATCCTACAGAATCCATTATAGCAAAACTAATGGCATACTGTTTGAATTTCTTTGGGAAGCTCCAGAAAAAAAAAAAACACAGTTATAGTAAAGCAATATTCAGAGGGAAGTCTCAACATGATAAACTTAAAGGCTTTTATCTTCAGTCTAAAATCCACGTGGATAAGAAGATTAATTGTGAGCAAAGGTAAATGGAAACATGCAGTTGAAAGTTTCATTGATATTAAAAAAAATAGAAGTTTTAGGCAAATGCTATTGTGAAACAATAATGAAGAAAACTAATAATAACTTTTACATTGATGTTTTATCTGCTTTTGCCGCAGTCATTAACAGAAGTAAAATTGAATCTGTAGATACGTTTTTATTAAGTCCTATTTTTTACAATAACAGTATTTTAATTGACACTAAGCAAGTATATTATAAAAATTGGTTTGATAAAAATATTTACCTAATAAATGACCTATTTAAAGATAATGGAGAACTATATTCCATTAGTGAATTCGAAGATATGTATGGTTTAAAAACAGATTTCTTACAATACAGTGGCTTAATATCAGTTATTAAATCCTTTCAAAAGAAGATATTGAAAACAACAGTTTCAAGTAAAATGCCACTTCCAAATATACCATCAAACATCACCCCATTTATCCAAAACAGAAAAGGTTGCAAAACATTTTACAATATTTTAAATAAAAACAGCGATAAACCAACTTCAAAATTAAAATGGGAACTTAGTTATGACACAGAGGAAGAAACATGGACAGATATATATGCTTCACCATTCAAAAGTACAATGAGCACAACGTTGCACTGGTTTCAGATTAGAATAAATCACAGATTACTTCCAACTAATCTTTACGTACACAAAATAAAAATAAAAGATACCCCCTTATGTTATTCTTGTAACGAAGAAGAGACCATTACTCACATGCTATGGACCTGTCCCACAACACAAACTTTCCTTCAACAACTACAAAGAATACTTGTATCAAAATAGATAATACAGCCATTTACAGAAGAACTTTTTATATTCAACATTGGAAAATGCTTAACAAAGATTGAGTTGCAAATATTGCTGGAAATCAAATATTATATTTTTTGCACAAAACGACAAAACACAACATTATCCATACAGGCACTTAAAAACATACTTAAATGCTCCCATAACACACATAAACATATTGCAATAAAAAACAAAAATGTGGAACAATTTAATAAAGATTGGGAGATGCTAAAACAAATATTTAACTAGGTACATAATAGAATCAAATTAAAAATACTCACCTCCACTGAACCAAGAATTGGCTTTTTTTTTCAATTTGTACATCGATTAAATCAGAAAATTCAAGACTTGGACCACACAGGTAGTTTTTTAAAAGTATTACATTTCACTTCATATTGTGTTTTTTTGGACTAAAAATAACTTCCCCATTGCAAGTATCATTATTTTATTATAAAGCAAACATACAGTAATTTTCAAATGTTCTATAATATGCTTGTATATATTTTGTAGGTGTGGCAAGGGATGGTCCTCCCCGACCCTTGTCTCACCATGTGACGGGGAGATTAAACATGTCATCTTAAGATGGCTGAAAAAACAACAAAAAAAACAAAACAACAACATGTAAACATTACATTATTATCTGTTTTCGAGCATAGAAACCAGGCCATTTATTTTGAGTTGTATGCGAGCTGAGGTCACAAAAAACAGAACAATTATTGTGTAATCCGTTTTTTTCCATCTTGGATAAATTTACATGCTTGGTTGCTTGCTTGTTTGATCGATCGATGGATCGATCGATTGATTGATTGATTGATTGATTGATTGATTGATTGATTGATTGATTGATTGATTGATTGATTGATTGATTGATTGATTGATTGATTGATTGATTGATTGATTGATTGATTGATTGATTGATTGATTGAAGGGTTTCACGACGCACCAACACATCAAAAGGTCATATGTCATAAAAAGGAAAGCTCCCTCTCCATTTACGTGAAGATAAAATATATGCAAAGTGAGCCAACAACATTCTCACCCCCATGTTCTGACTGTTCATCTCAACTAAGTGGGAGGAGACACTGTGGATGTAAACTTGATCTTCTACTTTGGATGGTACCACCAACATGGTACCACAGGGGGGCATAATTATAAACCAATGAACATAAAAATTGAATTTGGTTTTAAGGCGCACAAACTAGTGGCACAAACATAGTATATATATGAGAAATTAAATTCTGCTAAAGTGGCTAAAAAAGCTTAGCCAAAAATGGCTTAACAAAAATCCAATTGAAAATGGCTAAACATGTTTTTGGTCCAATGAAGAGCCCAGAATATGATTATCTGACGCAGTTCCACTTCCGTTTTATGAACGATTATGTAAACAAACAAGCTCTGTGTTTTTTATACAGCAGGGCACAAGCCAGCTTTTAGGGGATTGGTGCCAGTGCCCACAGGAAGTGGAATTTTAAGATGTTTTCATATCAAACGGGACTTTCTAAGAAATGCAAATTGGTGTTTTTCTATTATTATTTAAGTGGCAGCAAGAATGTACCATTCCAAATGGCGAAAAAGTATGCTGTTCTCCTGTATTGGAGTTTAAAAATGTCTAATTTCACAGGAAAAGGGGAATAATATATACTTTAGTGGAGGTGAATTGGGCCGAATTTGAAATTCGGCCCCTAAAATAGCCAAACTAGCGCCCTGATACAGTATGGTCGATCTAGGCCTACTGTAGTACTCCATTTCAAATTTCATTTGGAAAACTCAAGTAGCCCGACGGGATACCTACCTGGGAGGTTAAGGTAGTCCTTATTAAAACCTTATCTAGAGCTTATGTACATACCTTCATGTCAAAATCACACACTCAGAAGTAGATAGTTTGTATGGTGTTTTACGTCATTTTCGACACATATGGCGGTTGTTTTTGTGGTGGAGGCAGACCACTCAATTTTCCTGGGTAAAACCAGTACTGTACACCTCCTGCCATACATAAGATTTGACACTTTCTCACTTAAAGTTGAGCTAGCAATAGGATTTGAACCCGCAGCGGTCAGAGGCGAAGGTTTACAATGCAACATCGTTAACCATTCGGCCACGGAGACGCTATCAGAGGTAGATACCCTGTAACTGTAAAGTGCACGTTATTATGCCGCAGCCGTACTGTATGTTTTCTGTTACTCTAGATGCATACCACACCTGTATTAACTTTATTTCCTTATTGGTGAAAACAAGTACACAGCCAATAAAAATGCACGTCTTCAAGGATGGAAGGACATACGAGACAATCTGTACCAGGCTTTTATGGGTACTCATGTTCCAGCACACCAGGCTTGTTTTGACTGTGGAGCAGATATCCTCTTATTTCGCTGCCTGGATTGTACTCCATGGGAGGCACTTTATGATACCTCTCTGACAAGAAGGCACCAGCAGCCTCTTCTTCACATATTTGAAGCTTTGCGGGTAAAGACACGGTATTATTTTATTGTCTTGCCTTTTCGAAGGAAAAAAGAGACACAGGTGTTGCTTTTCCGGCGAAGTTGTCAACATTCAAGTTTTGTGTTTAGGTCATTTTCTAACAAACTGTATACACTAGACCTTTCAGTGGCCCTACCGACAATATTTTAAGGGGCCGACCCTAAAACTTTTCATGAAAAAGATTTTTTTTTTTTTTTTAATTTGTTCTAAACAATGATTTATCACAATATAATATAAACAATGATTTATAATATAATGTGATAAATCATTGTTTAGAACAAATTTAAAAAAAAAAAATCGTTTTCAGTAGTGTAAGGCCTGTATATCAGTTAAACATTCAGAACTAAATATCTTGTTATTTTTTAGAATCGCGAAAACCAGTGAGATACATGTATGAAAAAAGAAGCATATCGCTAAGTTTTGTAACGCTTTTTGGGAAAGATACACAGCCATACATGTTTAATTTCATTCTTTATCAATGAAAAACACTGAATACCTCATCCAATCGCATTAATAAACGAGTTTTTCGAGTGTATTAAAAAGGTTTGCATTTTCTCGCAAAACAATCCAGGGCCGCTCATTGTTATGATTTACGATTGTTTGGGGAAAAGAAGCATATCGCTAAGTTTTCTAACGCTTTTGGGAGAAAGATGCACATCCATATAAGCAATTTCATACTTTATCAATGAAATACACTGAATACCTCATCGAATCGCATTAATAATTTAATAAACGAGTGCTTTGAGTGTATTAAAAAAGTGTGCATTCACATTCCAGGGCCACTCATTCGGCAAAGTGATGATTGGGAGGTCGCCGACTTGATTTCCCACTACTCTTGAAGCAGAAACTTGTTATTTGGGGAGGTGTATTTCACAGAATCTGACGAGTGACACCGATAGAGGGACTCTATAAGGGTTATTTCAAATACAATTAGCAAAATATAAGCACCGCGCTTGATATTTAAAGGACCGCGTTAATTTTAAAAGACAGCGATAATAACTGATTTTGAATTTCAAGCACAACAGCACCGCGGTGCTTAAAGGTGCTGGGTAGAACCCTGTATATCGAGGTAAACTGACACCACAGAGAAACTTTCAGTTGTATCATCATCTTGTATGGGATTTATGAGATAAATACATGTAGAATCTCACAATATCTTGCTCAAAAAAAAAAAAAAAAAAAAAAAAAAATGCCTATCGACCTACCCTATTTTTTTAGAGAATGCAATGGGAAACAAACTTACTTTTTTTTTTGCCTTATAGTTGTATCTTGAGTGGTACATCGCAACGTGAAAAAGTAAATGTGGAAGTGACCTTGACCCTCCAAGCAAGTGGCAGATAACTTCATAATTTTACTTTCAACATTTGCGTTGAGGACAATTTCGCACAAACTGTATGCACTACACCTTTCAAACTTTGTTTATAGTTGTATCTAGGGTGGTACATCGCAACGTGATAAAGCATGTGTAGATGTGACCTTGACGGTCCAAGCAAAGGGCAGATAACCTTATAGTTGTTACCTTCAACTTTGGCGTTTAGGTCACTTTTTCACAAATTGTACTCACTGAGACATTTCAAACTTTGCTTATAGTTGTATGATCCTGAGTGGTACATTGCAACGTGACAAAGCAAATGTGGATGTGACCTTCACCATCCAAGCAAAGGGCAGATAACTTTGTTTGTTACATTTACATCGCTTTCTCATGAACTATAATTTTTAAACCTAATTTATAGCTTAATCTTTGGAATCAGAAGAAATATTCTTTTTTGACATAGTTGTGTCTTGGGCAGTGCATCTTTTTGGACGCATGGATTTCATCTATGACCTTGACCTACTTTTTGGAGCTGATGCTTTTTAGCTCTACTGGCCAAGGGCCTTCATTTTCACACTTAATATCAATGAATACGACAAGTTAGAAAACCAGCCAGATCGGACAAGTAACAGCAGAGTTATGGCCCTTGATTTAGTTAAAAAAGCTATATTTTGCCTCGTTAATACAATAGGTTTTCATTTTTCATCTGATCTTTACCAAACTTTACCAGATGTTTTGCTTTTTTTTTATTATTGGTATATTTTTTTTGTTCATTTTTTTTTTTAAATTTATATATATATATTTATTTGTTTTAGATATATTTTTTTTAATTCATTTTTTTTATTTATTTTTTTTATTATGATTTTTTATTGATTTGATTTATTAATTGATTTATTCGGGGTTTTTTGTTTTGTTTTTTTATTTTTTATTTTTTATTTCATTTTATTATTTTTTCAATTACATTATTAGCTCGACTGATCAGAGATCAGCGGAGCTTATGCCGTGGTGCGGCGTCCGTCGTCCGTCTGTCCATCTGTCTGTCCGTAAAGTTTTATTTGTAGCGACTACTCCTCTGAAAATCCTTGATGGATATTCATGAAACTTTACAGAAATGTCGCCCATGAAGTCTAGTTGATACTTACAAAAATTCATGTTGATGTGAAATCCAAGATGGCCGCCAAAGCTAAAAATAGATTTTTAAAATACAAATTTTTATCGACTACTTCTTGAAAACTATAAGTGATATTGATATTGGACTTTTTCTAAAATGATCAGCATGACATGATGTTTGCCCTTGCCAAAAATCATATTTAGCCGGTTCGTTTGGTCTCTACCGGGTAGAGAAGCGCCAAGTATAGAAGATGATAGAAGAAGGCAGAGCACTGTTCTAATCGAACGTACATCGGCAGAGGTAGAGGATTTGGGACTAATCGAACACGCATCATTTCGGAAGAGTAGAAGTAATCAAAGTACTGAAAGACTGCGATTATATGAGAAAATTAAAACTTCTTAAATAACCGAGGAATATTGGCATGTGGCATGTCGAAAGTAAGGAGCAGATTTCTTAAAAGTATATATTTTATGCAACACATTTGTTGCTAACTTTCGACATGCAACATGCCAATTAACCTCACCGTAATTTCTGAGAGAGAGAGAGAGAGAGAGAGAGAGAGAGAGAGGGGGAGGGAGGGAGGGAGGGAGGGAGGGAGGGACGGACGGACGGACGGACGGACGGACGGACGGACGACGGACGGAGGAGGGAGAGAGAGTATATAGACGGACAGACATACACACATACGTAACATGGTATGTAACATGTTTAATAAAAGAATATGAAATGAATTTATTTAATACTATAGGCATGTCACCAATAATTTTATCTTTGCTCTCTGTTTTCTTTTTTATAAGTACACCTCAGTAAATGTGCAAGGGGTTTCTGCCAGGACTCGAACCTGGATCTCCTTTCTCGAAAGAAAAGCGTGCTTCCTTACACTACAGAAATGGGCCCAACAGCACAAAACTGATTGTACCAAAATTGGCCAACATTAATTTAAATTTGAATGTATTTAAAATATGTATATTTAAATTAATTTTGGTTTGTGTTTATATTAAATAAATGTTTATAAAATAACCCTCCATTCTAAATTGTAGAACTGTTGCAAAAATGCTTTAAATGCAGTTGGAAGATTTTACATGGTTTATGGATTTTTAAACTTCTCGAAAACGATATCACATATAGGTTTAATCCAATGATATAATTCTCTGTATGCAATCTGCAGTCACCAGTGACCGATGCATGTGAGTCGAGGTCTGACGAGTTTATCTCATAGCCGGTTCGTTTGGTCTCTTCCGGGTAGAGAAGCGCCAAGTATAGAAGATGATAGAAGAAGGCAGAGCACTGTTCTAATCGAACGTACATCGGCAGAGGTAGAGGATTTGGGACTAATCGAACACGCATCATTTCGGAAGAGTAGAAGTAATCAAAGTACTGAAAGACTGCGATTATATGAGAAAATTAAAACTTCTTAAATAACCGAGGAATATTGGCATGTGGCATGTCGAAAGTAAGGAGCAGATTTCTTAAAAGTATATATTTTATGCAACACATTTGTTGCTAACTTTCGACATGCAACATGCCAATTAACCTCACCGTAATTTCTGAGAGAGAGAGAGAGAGAGAGAGAGAGAGAGAGAGAGGGAGGGAGGGAGGGAGGGAGGGACGGACACACGGACGGACGGACGGACGGAGGGAGGGAGGGAGGGAGGGAGAGAGAGTATACAGACGGACGGACAGACATACACACATACGTAACATGGTATGTAACATGTTTAATAAAAGAATATGAAATGAATTTATTTAATACTATAGGCATTTCACCAATAATTTTATCTTTGCACTCTGTTTTCTTTTTTATAAGTACACCTCAGTAAGTGTGCAAGGGGTTTCTGCCAGGACTCGAACCTGGATCTCCTTTCTCGAAAGAAAAGCGTGCTTCCTTACACTACAGAAATGGGCCCAACAGCACAAAACTGATTGTACCAAAATTGGCCAACATTAATTTAAATTTGAATGTATTTAAAATATGTATATTTAAATTAATTTTGTTTGTGTTTATATTAAATAAATGTTTATAAAATAACCTTCCATTCTAAATTGTAGAACTGTTGCAAAAATGCTTTAAATGCAGTTGGAAGATTTTACATGGTTTATGGATTTTTAAACTTCTCGAAACGATATCACATATAGGTTTAATCCAATGATATAATTCTCTGTATGCAATCTGCAGTCACCAGTGACCGATGCATGTGAGTCGAGGTCTGACGAGTTTATCTCATAGCCGGTTCGTTTTGTCGCTTCCGGGTAGAGAAGCGCCAAGTATAGAAGATGATAGAAGAAGGCAGAGCACTGTTCTAATCGAACGTACATCGGCAGAGGTAGAGGATTTGGGACTAATCGAACACGCATCATTTCGGAAGAGTAGAAGTAATCAAAGTACTGAAGACTGCGATTATATGAGAAAATTAAAACTTCTTAAATAACCGAGGAATATTGGCATGTGGCATGTCGAAAGTAAGGAGCAGATTTCTTAAAAGTATATATTTTATGCAACACATTTGTTGCTAACTTTCGACATGCAACATGCCAATTAACCTCACCGTAATTTCTGAGAGAGAGAGAGAGAGAGAGAGAGAGAGAGAGGGAGGGAGGGATGGAGGGAGGGAGGGAGGGACGGACGGACGGACGGACGGACGGACGGAGGGAGGGAGGGAGTGAGAGAGAGTATACAGACGGACAGACATACACACATACGTAACATGGTATGTAACATGTTTAATAAAAGAATATGAAATGAATTTATTTAATACTATAGGCATGTCACCAATAATTTTATCTTTGCACTCTGTTTTCTTTTTTATAAGTACACCTCAGTAAGTGTGCAAGGGGTTTCTGCCAGGACTCGAACCTGGATCTCCTTTCTCGAAAGAAAAGCGTGCTTCCTTACACTACAGAAATGGGCCCAACAGCACAAAACTGATTGTACCAAAATTGGCCAACATTAATTTAAATTTGAATGTATTTAAAATATGTATATTTAAATTAATTTTGGTTTGTGTTTATATTAAATAAATGTTTATAAATCAACCTTCCATTCTAAATTGGAGAACTGTTGCAAAAATGCTTTAAATGCAGTTGGAAGATTTTACATGGTTTATGGATTTTTAAACTTCTCGAAAACGATATCACATATTTGTTTAATCCAATATTATAATTCTCTGTATGCAATCTGCAGTCACCAGTGACCGATGCATGTGAGTCGAGGTCTGACGAGTTTATCTCAGAGTTTCAGGGACCTGTGGTAAAAATGTCATAACATATGATCATATTAATAATCTCTGTAAACAAAATATCAGTATGTTTATAAAAACAGGACTAGATAACAGAAGACAATCAAGTCATGTAACTTAGACAACCACTGCTCCACCAAATTGGTCGGAACACCTCTACCTAATTATATATTATTGTAAATATAAGGTACCCCCCCCCCCCCCCACGCACACACACACACATCCACCCCACCCCCCACTGGCACTCCCGTATTTTATTTTGTTTCTCCATAACTCCTCTCTCCTCCAGCCCCACCGGAAAAATACTGAAAAGGCACCCACATGGACAAAATGTTAAAAACACTCCTTGAGTGAATAAATTTATAAAAAAAATAAGTTTGTAGCGACTACTTCTTGAAAACTATAAGTGATATTGATATGGGACTTTTTCTAAACTGATCAGCATGACATGATGTTGATCTGAGTCGAACAGTATTTTGATTCGAAGTTAAACATGGCTGCCAGTGGCCATCTTTATTTGCATAGAGTTATAAAATGAAAACTTGTAGCGACTACTCCTCTGAAACTACTTGAGGGATAATCATGAAACTTCACAGAAATGTTGCTCTTGATGTC
>JAWPHD010022658.1:0-24422 GCA_037043455.1 Cyrtodaria siliqua | reverse complement strand
TAGTATATAGTCTTGTCAGTTACAGTAGTATAGTCTTTGTCAGGTTACAGTAGTATATAGTCTTGTCAGGTTACAGTCGTATATATTCTTTGTCAGGTTACAGTAGTATATAGTCTTTGTCAGGTAACAGTTGTATATAGTCTTGTCAGGTTACAGTAGTATAGTCTTTGTCATGTTACAGTAGTATATAGTCTTTGTCAGGTTAAGGTAGTATATAGTCTTTGTCAGGTTACAGTAGTATATAGTCTTGTCAGGTTACAGTAGTTTATAGTCTTTGTCAGGTTACGGTAGTATATAATCTTCTCAGGTTACAGTAGTATATAGTCTTTGTCAGGTTACAGTAGTATATAGTCTTTGTCAGGTTACAGTAGTATATAGTCTTTGTCAGGTTACAGTAGTATATAGTCTTGTCAGGTTACAGTAATATATAGTCTTGTCAGGTTACAGTAGTATATAGTCTTGTCAGGTTATAGTAGTATATAGTCTTGTCAGGTTACAGTAGTATATAGTCTTTGTCAGGTTACAGTAGTATAGTCTTTGTCAGGTTACAGTAGTATATAGTCTTTGTCAGGTTACAGTAGTATATAGTCTTTGTCAGGTTACAGTAGTATAGTCTTTGTCAGGTTACAGTAGTATATAGTCTTTGTCAGGTTACAGTAGTATATAGTCTTGTCAGGTTACAGTAGTATATAGTCTTTGTCAGGTTACAGTAGTATATAGTCTTGTCAGGTTACAGTAGTTTATAGTCTTTGTCAGGTTACGGTAGTATATAATCTTCTCAGGTTACAGTAGTATATAGTCTTTGTCAGGTTACAGTAGTATATAGTCTTTGTCAGGTTACAGTAGTATATAGTCTTTGTCAGGTTACAGTAGTATATAGTCTTGTCAGGCTACAGTAGTTTATAGTCTTGTCAGGTTACAGTAGTATATAGTCTTTGTCAGGTTACAGTAGTATATAGTCTTGTCAGTTACAGTAGTATAGTCTTTGTCAGGTTACAGTAGTATATAGTCTTTGTCAGGTTACAGTAGTATAGTCTTTGTCAGGTTACAGTAGTATATAGTCTTTGTCAGGTTACAGTAGTATAGTCTTTGTCAGGTTACAGTAGTATATAGTCTTGTCAGGTTACATTAGTATATAGTATTGTCAGGTTACAGTAGTATATAGTCTTTGTCAGGTTACAGTGCATTTCCTCATGGAATGTATTTACACACTATTTAAGGAAATATTTAAGGTTTCAAACATATCTTCTGAAACAGTCAAAAAATATTAACAACACCTAGCATTTGCGATATATCTCGATCATCAACAAAAAGAATAGCCTTGTCTGACGAAAAACAAATATACCCAGATTATAGACTATTAGTTCTTGAGCTGGCTGTAGACCCCCCTCCCCCCCCAGGGGGAATTTTGTAGGGTATGATTTTCTGAAAGAACATACATTAAGCTTCAAAATGAGACATGTGTGCCATCTGAGCGTTGGGGCTTTAGTGAGTTTTGGGGGAAAACGTTGCGTTTTTAGACGAAAATCGCCAAAATCTGGAATTATTTTTTAGAAAAAGAATGAAATATGTTAGAACCAATTTGAATGGATGGAATCTTTCTCGGAACGCATCTCTACATGTCCCACTATATAATTTATGGATCCGATACTTAAATATTGAGGTTTTGGGTAAAAATGTTAAAAAATTGAATAAAATCGCTGATTTCTGTAATACATTGGGGGTATTTAATTAAAAATTAGAAATATATCTAATACAATAGAAAAAAGAAATATTGTAACCTTTTTGGGCAGGGCAAGGTCCAGTGATTAAAAAGAAAAAAGTTCCAAACCACATGATGTTTGGAAATGCCTTAATTTTGGGGCGAAAAATGTGTATTTTTGTCAAAAATCGCCGGAATCTGGAATTCTTTTTTAAAATTAGTTTCAACATAAACTGATCAAATTGAAGCAATAAAATGTTGTACAGCACATATATTCAAGTTTTTCCTGGCATCATATATAACATATGTGCTCAAATATTGGCATTTTAGGGCAAAATGTTGGAAAAAATGACAAAACTCACTGATTTCTGTAATCCATTTTGGGTATGGGTTAAAATTTAGAAAAAAATATTTAATACAATAGAATAAAGACATATTGTAACATTTTGGATAGACAGAGGTCCAATAATTAAGTAGAAAAAAGTCATGAACCATATGATGTTTAAAATATTGCCTTAATTTTCAGGCGAAAAAACGGAATCTGGAATTATCTTTTGAAAATAGTTTGAACATAAACTTATCAAATTGAAGCAATAAAATGTTGCACACTATACATATCCAAGTCATTTATTGTATCAGATATAACATATATGCTCAAGTATTTATATTTTAGGGCAAAATGTTGAAAAAAATTACTAAAATCGCCGATTTCTGTAATGCATTGAGGTATTGGGAAACAAAAGTGCATAGAAATAACGGGGGAAAAAATATTGTAACATTTTTGCAGTCCAATGTGCAATAATATACCAGAAAACCCATCAGAAGATGGTAAATGCTGCTTTATTTTGTTGAAGGAAAATGTGTTTTTAATAAAACATAAACGAAATCTGGATTGTTTTCTTCAAAAAGTAATTTCAACATACATGTTACAACGACATATCGCCAGATGAGAGAATAAAGTGCCGTCTTTCTTCTATGGAACATTCCTAGTCTCACCTGGCGATATTGCCATTGACCCATCATATGTTTCCAAGGAGTGCATGGCAGGCTGACATTTTATTTGCTCAAACAAGCCTGCTCTAGCTGATACCTTATGAGAATTTGTTAAAAAATGGCATGACAGAACCTCCCGAACAATACAACACATCATTTACTAGTTGTTGAGCTGGCTGTAGACACCCCCCTTCTCCCGAACTCGGGTAGCCCTCCCCTTATACGGTCTAGCGACCGAGTGCCACGCCGTTGAGTCACAAAACCTGTGGGTCGGCCCAGCGGCCGTCGGCACTAGGTCGCTCAAGGCTATTTCTCTCTATATAACTATACTGTATATAGCTCTAGGTGCCATGTTCGAGACCCGAACTCGGGAAGCAATCCCACTGAAACGACCTAGGGATTGAGTGCCACGCATAGCGAGGACCGTTGCCGACGGCTGACCACCATTCCCGTTGGGTCACAATACCTGTGGGTAGGCCCAGCGGCCGTCGGCTGCGGGTCGTTCAAATTTATGTACTATATAGCTCTATGTGGCATGTTTGAGACCCGAACTCAGGCAGCCTTCCCCCTGATACGACCTAGGGACCGAGTGCCACGCGTAGCGAGGACCGTTGCCGACGGCTGGCCTCTGGTCCCGTTGTGTCACAAAATATGTGGGTCGGCCGAGCGGCTATCGGCCGAAGGTCGTTAAACGCTATTCCGTCTATTTAACTGTATATAACTCTATGTTACATGTTCAAGACTCGAACTCGGGTAGCCCACACCTTGATAAGGTCTAGGGACCATGTACCACGCATAGCGGGGACCTTTGCCGACGGCTGGCCACCGGTCCCGTTGTGTCACAAAATATGTGGATTGGTCCAGCGGCCATCGGCCGATGGTCGCTCAACGCTATTTCTCTCTATACATATATAACTATACTGTATAAAGCTCTAGGTGAGTTACGAGGTTCGAGACCCGAACTCGGGTAGCCTCCCCACTCATACAGCCTAGCGATTGAATGCCACGCGTTGCCGGGACCTTTGCCAACGGCTGCCCACTAGTCCCGTTGCGTTGTGTCACCCAATCTGTGTCGGCCCAGCGGCCGTCGGCCGAAGGTTGTTCAACGCCATGTCCTTCTATATAACTGTATATAGCTCTATGTGCCATGTTCGAGACTCGAACTCGGGTAGCCCTCACCCTGATAAGGCCTAAACACCATGTACCAAGCATAGCGGGGACCTTTGCCGACGGCTGGCCACCAGTCCCGTTGTGTCATAAAATATGTGGATCGGTCCAGCGGCCATCAGCCGATGGTCACTCAACGCTATTTCCCTCTATACATACATAACTATACTGTATAAAGCTCTAGGTAAGTTACGAGGTTCGAGACCCGAACTCAGGTAGCATCCCCACTGATACAGCCTAGCGATTGAATGCCACGCGTTGCCGGGACCTTTGCCGACGGCTGCCCACTAGTCCCGTTGTGTCACCCAATCTGTGTCGGCCCAGCGGCCATCGGCCGAAGGTTGTTCAACACTATATCCTTCTATATAACTGTATATAGCTCTATGTGCCATGTTCGAGACTCGAACTCGGGTAGCCTTTCTCTAAATATGGACTAGCGACCGAGTGCCAAATGTACTGGGGACCTTTGCCAACAGCTGGCCACCGGTCCCGTTGTGTCGCAAAATCTGTGAGTCGGCCCAGTGGCCGTACGCAGAGAGTCGCTCAACACTATTTCTCTATTTATAACGTATACTGTATATAGCTCTATGTATCATGTTCGAAATACCGGTAACGTGATAAAGTCCAAGTCGCAAGTTGGTACACGTACATGTTCCAAAATGCTCTACACATAATGGGCTTTCAGAAAAATAGGGTGTACTAAATTCCCCTTGGGCTGAGGGTTACTCCTACTAGCTTACAGTCTATTTTCTATTGTACCAGTATTATATATTTTTCTAGATTTTAACCCCATACCCGCAATGGATTGCAGAAATAGTGATTTTGGTCCTTTTTTCCAACATATTTCAGCAGATATGTTATATATGATGCAAGAAAACACTTGAATATGTATGCTGTGCAACATTATATAACTTCAATTTGATAAGTTTATGTTAAAACTATTTTCAAAAATAATTCCAGATTCCGTCGATTTTTGACAAAAATACACATTTTTCGCCTAAAAATTAAAGCATTTTCAAGCATCATACGGTTCGGGAATTTTTTTTACTTAATTATTGGACCTTTGTCTATCCAAAAATGTTACAATGTGTCCTTATTCAATTGTATTAAATTTGTTTCTATATTTTAACCCAATAACCCAATGGATTACAGAAATCAGTGATTTTTGTCATTTTTTCCAACATTTTGCCCTAAAATGCCAATATTTGAGTACATATGTTATATAATGTGTCAGGAAAAACTTGAATATGTATGCTGTGCAACATTCTATTGCTTCAGTTTGATAAGTTTATGTTCAAACTAATTTCAAAAAATAATTCCAGATTCCGGCGATTTTTGACAAAAATACACATTTTTCGCCCCAAAATTAAGGCATTTCCAAACATCATGCGGTTTGAGACTTTTTTCTACTGAATCACTGGACCTTACCCTGCCCAAAAAGGTTACAATATTTCTTTTTTCTATTGTATTAGATATTTTTCTATTTTTTAGTTAAATATCCCCAATGTATTACAGAAATCAGCGATTTTATTAAAATTTTTAACATTTTTACCCAAAATCTCAATATTTAAGCATCAGATCCACAAATTATATGGTGGGACACGTAGAGATGCGTTCCGAGAAAGATTCCATCAATTCAAATTGGTTCTAATATATTCCATTCTTTTTCTAAAAAATAATTCCAGATTTCAGCGATTTTTGTCTAAAAACGCAACGTTTTCCCCCAAAACTCACTAAAGCCCCAACGCTCAGATGGCACACATGTCTCATTTTGAAACTTACTGTATGTTCTTTCAGAAAATCATACCCTACAAAATTCCCCCTGGGGGGGGAGGGTTTCTCCTACTAGCTCACAGCCTATATACCCTGCTGCAGAGATGTTTTCTCCTACAACTAAGGGTCGATATACTTGCACCTCAAAGAATTCAGCACAATGCTTCACTTTCGGTTCTCCAGGCACACTGACAAGACTAGTCCATTCAATGGACAAATGCGACACCATGTATTGTACATTTTCGTTGTCTATTTATTTATTACTCTGTGCAGACTGGGATCAATATATATATAATTATGGTCAACCGAGAAATCACTGTTTTTGACATCTTCTGTAATAGTTTACCTCAAAGTATCTCCAGCCTGTCTGATCTTGTTGACCAGCTGTTGGTGCGTTACTTCGCCCACCTTCTCACCATTGACAGACAATATAACATCACCTGAGGAAAAATAAATGTTTAAGTTATAAAAATGGATATTATTGTTTCAGCTAAAGGTTTTTCAGCATTTACATGGAAACTATTAATTACACTTACATAAATTATATAACATTGAAACTGGAATATTTGGTAGTATATAAAGATACCTTAGTTTTGAAAACTGGTTGAGAATTAAATATTTTACAGCCAAAATACATTTTTGAAAGGTCCTTTCCCATGTGAACTCCTTGTAGCTCACTCACTGGGAAGTAGAAATTTAGGAATCTCCTAAGGGTTGGCAGGAGAGGGGTGAATAGAGAGGATGGGTATGAGTCAGATATGGATGGTCTTCAAAATTATCCAAGCCTTTATTCATACTAACATTCTGAACAAGTTTAGTAATGATCAGATAAAAAAACGCAGTATTTACAGATTAGCAAAGCAAAACCCTGTACGAATTTCGACCACTGGAAACAAGACATAATTTTACCAAAATTCCAGGCGTCAAATAGTTGATAACCATTTAAATGAAATAAAAAAAACAGGCGTCCACTAGACGGAAACAACACGGAAAGTAGCAGGAATTTGAGGCATAATATGCAAATGAGTTACGCCTGAAATAATTGACGGGCGTCATTTAGGTAGACATAAAACACAAAAATGAGGGGCGTCGCTTAGTAAAATGATGGGCGTAAACTTGACGGAAACTAGAGGAATTTGAGGCGTAATATGCAAATGAGTTACTTTCGATCATTTATCGAAAGAAACCATCATGAACTTTGTTAACCACCAACAATTTATTAATAAATGAATAAAGCCACATCAATTAGGTCACTAAATCATATAAAACAATGCACATTAATTTTCATGTTTATATCCAGCCAGGTTCTAATATGAGCTTATAAATAGTATTGATTAGTAGTACAGTTTAGGTCTGTACGTATAAGAACAATGTGAAAGTTATTCTTACCTCAAACAGTGCATTGTTGTAAAAGTATTCCTTTGTGTTAGGTTTCGCTTATAACTAACCTTCTAATTAAATGTGTTTTACTACATTGTCCACATATACACATACAATGCACACACAATTTGGGTAGGTTACACAGTATTAATAAGTTAAATTGAACATAATGTTTAAGCCAAAGTGTTTCATGCCAATATTTTTTCCCACAAATTTCAAACTGAATTTTCTCCCAGAATGCAATTTAAAATCCATTTCCTCAAATAATCAGTTGTAAAATATGCATGTGTAAAATATTAAATTCCAAAATGACGCCCATTATCTAAGTTACACCTCTTGCCAGGCGTCATTTTCACATGTTTACGCCTCTATCAAGAGACTGCAAAGTCAAATTATTCCTTCTCTTGCTCTTTGATGCTTGGAAAAAGAGCATTACGCCTAAAAACCAGTTGGAGTCTACTTTACGCCTGGTTTCCGTTTAAGGGCCATAACTCTGGTGTTTGTTTTCTGATAAAGTTGAATTTTGGAATCGTCGTGGCTAAGTTTCTTAATGATCAGATGCAAAATGAACCTGCTAGAGTGTTGACAAGGCAAACTAAAACACATTTTCATTAAATCAAGGGCCATAACTCTGGAGTTTATAATCCACTATTGGTGTTTTTCAAACGAGTCCATGCTTTTATTGATATTAGGATTCTGGCCAAGTTGTTAATGATTGGATGCAAAAAGAAGGTGCTAGAGTGTTGACAAGGCAACATTTATAATAATAATTATATAGCATGTTTTCATTAAATCAAGGGCCATAACTCTGGGGTTTACTATAAATACTGGTGTTTTTCTAACTAGCCTGAACTTTTATTGATATTAAGATTCTGGCAAAAATTTTTAAAGATCGGATGCAGACAAGGCAAAATATAGTTGTTTTACTTAATCAAGGGCCATAACTCAAATATTTATTATCCGATATTGGTGACTTTTGAAAAATGTCTGAGCTGTCATCGATATTAAGACTCTTGCCAAGTTGGTAAAGATCGGATGCAAAATGAAGGTGCTAGAATGTAAATGTGTATGTGTACACTAATATCATTGTGACCTACTTGTTCCAGTCCAAATTGACACAGGGGTGGGTATACTGACAATTTCGACAGATGCTTGTTTAATTGTTTTGAATTGAATTGGGGTTTTAAGGCGCACCAACACATGAAAGGTTTGGCGCCTAACAGGAATGAACATGCCAGGCTCATCCTCCATATACATCAAGATAAAATATGGAGAACGGGCCTAGAACCTTCTCACCCTGAACTGCAGAGTTGCTGCAAATTCTATTGTAGACACTCCATTTACGCTAGAGCCACATTTATTGTTTTTCTGCCACTGCTCTTTGAGTGATATGAGCGAGATGGCACCTGAAACAATGCAGGGGTCATGATGAAGACTTTAATGAGCATGAACAAAAAATGATAGAATGAACATGAATTTGGGAGGGTGGGGGTGGGGGGTTCTACCCCTCCTGCCTTCTCTCCAACGGGATCTGCAGTGGCCCTATTCTTCCCCTTTAACCAAACGGGGCCCCCGGAACCACACGGGCAGATGCTTGTTTAAAGCAGGTATATCATGCTTTTTCCTATTAAAATGTTCTGATTCTTAAAACAATTGCCATATAATTCAAAATATACTGTTAGCACCATTTTGTCCACAGGGGTGTAACTATAGCCTATGCTGCTATGACAGCAAATGCCCGATGATTAACTTATCCTAGTGATGTTGGAGGGCCTGCTTCCATAGGCCTCTTTTTTCATATTAGGTGTGTATATTTCAAATTTATAGGAAGGTAAAGGTCATTAAGTTCCCGAATGTATGATCTAAAAACACTCCCGCATCCCTTTCCCCATTTTCCCCCCATTTTTTTGCCTTTATAATTGTTTGATTTCTGAAAATTAAGCATAGACTCGGGCCTACAGAGCCTATGAAGATCTACGCTAATGGTTCAGTTCTTATATTTGATTTCACCATATATTTTGAATAGAAGTGGGATGTAAAATACTGGTGCGTAACCTAGGATAGCACCTATTACTGTCCAGAATGGATTTCCTTGTAAATAAGGAGTCATCTTAAGCTCATTTATTATGTTTTGGTTCTTTCGAATAGAAAATACCATTATTTGTCAATTTTAAGTCAACCAGAGCTGCAGATAATTTTTGACAGCAACGAGTATTGACTTCAATATCAGATTAAAAATGAATGCGTAAAAAGGAACTCGTTCAGAGTTACAGTTGCTTTAAATAGTTTATGCTTTCAAAATGGATGTGAATTAATACATTTAAAATAAACAACTTTTCTGATTAAATGGAAGTTAAATAAAACAAAAGAAACACGTACAGTATGACCTTAATATTAGACACATACTTGCAACAATTTTCATCATGTAAATATGGAAATTAGGTAAACTGTTTCACAGGACAATACATACAAATATAATACTCATGACTTTTAAAAGTTATGAGTTTTTGTAGTAAGTTGATGAGTAATGATACTCACAATTTTAAAAAACTGAGTTTTTTGTAAAAAAAGCATGAGTAAAATACTCAGCTTATCTACAGCTCTGGTCAGTGCCTGACGTACCCCCTTTAATAGCTACTCTTAACCAGTCGTTTGGTGTTTCCACACAAGAATAGAGGATCATTTTAAATTGTGTATACAATTTGATTTTAGTGACCTAAATTCTATCAAAATGTAGTTACTTTACCCACTTATTTATTAAATTTTTATCAGATTTTTCATGATATTTAAGATAATATTTCATGCCGGCCATTCAAACAGCTTTAATACACTTCAAAGTTGCCTGACCTGCCTTGCCAATTAAATATTAATATTCTTTGTGTACTTGACAGATGCCATAGGTCTGTAAATGTGTAATAGAATGACAAGTATAAGTCTGAGGAGCCCATTAGAAAGGTTATATGCTTTTATTCAATTACTTTCTCATCTTCAATTGACAATATCACCTTTCCTGTAAAAAAATTAAACTCTGTGAGGGTTGTCTAGTAAGTTTATATACTTTTATTTACTCATATGGCTTTCGTAATTGCACATGGTAAGGTAGCTATGAACAGTTTCTATGAGTTTTTCGCTTTGATAACGCTTTCTTATAATTACACATGGTAGCAGTGAACAGTTTATTTGTGTTGTGATGCACACGCTAACGCACATGCATCCCTTACATGTGAACACTTGTATTTCTGTGATGATGTGTAATTCTAGCATGTTGTGCTACAAAGGTGAGTAGGTAATCAATATGTAACGCATGTCAAGGATTTGACCAGAACGAAGTGAGGTCGTCCACCTTGATTCAAAATGTTTGGTAGGAAGAACTGATGGTAAAAGTTGGGAAGAAAGTGTCTGGTAAGAAAAAACGGTTGTGGCATGTTTACGTCTTGTGACATTTTTTTAATATTGTTTAACATGTATGACTTGATCTGTTATCATGTTATAATAAACTTTTTTCCCAGTTCCCACCCAGACATAATGCTATTTCTCTCGGCAGCTATTTTACGCTTGTGTAAAACCTTGCTTAATTTGTCCACATTCTCATATCACATATCAACAAGCAATCCGTTAATATTTTGAGCAGTGTATTTTAAAGCAAAGACAATCACTGGTATGACCTTTAATCTTACCTCTTCTCATTCCCGCTATCCAGGCAGCACCACCAATATCCACATAGTCTACGTAGGTCATGACCTCGACCTCGTTGGTCTTCTTGTGCTTAATTCCATAGCTCTGTAATTAAAACAAAATGATTTATAGATCCTAGGTTACAGTTCCTGCAAGGATTTACTGAGACTTCTGAGGAACAGAAAAGGGATAATTCCTATAGGGAAATATATTTCCCACTAGCTGGATTGAATGGAAATCCTTTTATTTTGTTTTCATCTACATGTACTAAATAATCTGTGTGGGTAAGCGGTCAGACAACATGAGAAAATGACGTAAATTAGCGAGTGACGTAATATTATAAGTTGCATCAATTTGTTTGATTTGTTTTTATGATAAAAGTTGTATTTCATGTTTCCCAATGATTGCAAATGAACTGGGACTGATAATAAAACCTCAAGAAAACTGTATTCATAGAATTCAAGAGATTTTGGTCATTTTTCTCCAATTTGTAGAACTTCAATTCCATGATTAACTGACTATTCAGTGTCAATGACAACACGTGCCGTGAGATGCATAGGCAATTACAGAAGTTTCATGATGTGTGGTAAAAAACTAGCTCAAATAAGGTATTCAACAGTTATTTTCGAAATATGTAATATAAATTTAATTACCACCAATTTTTCAATACATGACTTCTATCTACTGTGAAAAAACATCTAAACATGAGGTCAATGACCTTGAAGCTCTACTGATAGATTTTGATAGCTGGGTCAGCATTCCTGTGAAGTTTCATAAAAATCTGTCAAGTAGTTTTTTGTTTAATGTCGAATCAAAATAATTTTCGACAAGGATCAACATCTTGTCATGCTGATCATTTCAGAAAAAGTCCCATATCAATATCACTTACAGTTTTCAAGAAGTAGTCGCTACAAACTTGTTTTTAAATATCTATGTTTAGCCGTGGTGGCCATCTTGAATTTCCAGCCAACCTGAAATTGTGCTAGGATAAACTAGATATCAAGAGCAACATTCCTGTGAAGTTTCATGAAAATCTGTCTAGTAGTTTCAGAGGAGTAGTCACTACAAATTTTTACTATACAAACTCTATGTAAACAATGATGGCCACTGGTGCCCAGGTTTAATTTTGATTCAAAATAATTTTCGACAAGGATCAACATCATGTCATTCTGATCATTTTAGAAAAAGTCCCATATCAATATCACTTACAGTTTTCAAGAAGTAGTCGCTACAAACTTTTTTAAAAAATATATTTTTTAGCCATGGCGGCCATCTTGAATTTCCTGCCGACCTAAAAAAAATCTGGGATCAATTAGACATCAAGAGCAACATTCCTGTGAAGTTTCATAAAAATTCGTCAAGTAGTTTCAGAGGAGTAGTCGCTACAAGTTTTTACTATATAAATCTATGTAAACAAAGATGGCCACTTGCAACCATGTTTAAAGTCGCATCGAAATGCATTTCGACAAGGATCAACATCATGTCATGCTGATCATTTTTGAAAATGTCCCATATCAATATCACTTACAGTTTTCAAGAAGTCGCTACAAATTTATTTATTTTAAATCTATTTTTAGCCGTGGTGGCCATTTTAAATTTCCGGCTAGCCTGAAATTTTTCTAGGATCAACTAGACATCAAGAGCAACATTCCTGTGAAGTTTCATGAACATCCATCAAGTAGTTTCAGAGGAGTAGTCGCTACAAGTTTTTACTATATAACTCTATGTAAACAAAGATGGCCACTGGCAGCCATATTTAATGTCGAATCAAAATAATGTTCGACTCAGATCAACATCATGTCATGCTGATCATTTTAGAAAAAGTCCCATATCAATATCACTTATAGTTTTCAAGAAGTAGTCGCTACAAACTTATTTTTTAAAAATCTATTTTTAGCTGTGGTGGCCATCTTGAATTTCTGGCCAATCTGAAGTTTTGCTAGGATCAATAAGACATCAAGAGCAACATTCCTGTAAAGTTTCATGACAATCTGCCGAGTAGTTTCAGAGAAGTAGTCGCTACAAGTTTTTACTATATAACTCTATGTAAACAAAGATGGCCACTGGCAGCCATGTTTAAATTTGAATCAAATTGATTTTTGACAAGGACCAACATCATGTCATGCTGATCATTTTAGAAAAAGTCCCATATCAATATCACTTACAGTTTTCAAGAAGTAGAGTAGTCGCTACAAACTTGTATTTTAAAAATCTATTTTTAGCTTTGGTGGCCATCTTGGATTTCACATCAACATCAATTTTTGCTAGGATCAACTAGACTTCATGGGCAACATTTCTGTAAAGTTTCATGAATATCCATCCAGTAGTTTCAGAGGAGTAGTCGCTACAAATAAAAGTTTACGGACAGACGGACGGACGTACACAAAATCAGGCTTTGTGTGACTAAAACTTGTGTGTCTGTTTTTTGTGTGTACGTTCGTACTTTGTGTGACTGTTTTTGACATTTTGTGTGTCGTTTTTACCATTTGCACACATTTTAGTCACACAAGCTCCCCTCCCCTTGTGTGACTGCAATTTTTTATTGCTTTAAATGAAGAAATAGACTGTTTCCTGCACATAGAGACATACTTGCTTGTGTGTCAGTCACACAAGAAAAAAATGTCACACAAGTATACTTTATACATAAAAAAAGACACACAAGGCGCTCCTGTAAACTCGGACGGGCGGACAGACGGACGACGGACGCTGCACCACGGCATAAGCTCTATTGATCTCTGATCAGTCGAGCTAAAAACAAACTCATGCTGGTGCTCTCGTTTGTTTATGCAGATGTACAGGTATTTTCAATCAGAACAGAAATCCCATATTGAAAAGCTACATGAATATTAACCCTTAGCCTGCGGTGACTACAATAGCCTTTGCGCCCATTGTAAACCCAGATCAGGGTTTACAATGTCTGGCTGCTCATCAGTCATTTCTCCAAAACACCCCTTTGTAACATAAATGGAATAGTCTAAATTTAAAGAAAGGACAGTCCATTATACATTCATAGCGGGCTAAGGCTTAACAACAGTTAAAGTTCTCCTATTACAGTACAAACCTGCAGCGTGAATCCCCAGGAGTCATTCTTCTTGGTGAGCTTGAGAGTCCGTCTCTTGTTATACTCCCCGGGATCTGTGGTGATGGTCTTGTCTATGTCCAGATGGTGCAAATCTGCACCCACAGAGTTGCGCTTCACCATTGGTACCTGCACACACAAAAATGGAAAAAACTTTTAAATTTAGTTGTTGTATGGTTGGTTAAATTTCCTTTGATGAATGCAAAGCATTTACTTGTTTAATAGGGGCAGAGCTATACCATGCTCTAACTTCCAATAAATGGCAGTTATAGCATAGTCACTGACATTCCTTCAGTATTTGCACATGTGTAATTATTTAATTGAAAATAACACCGGTCAGAATAAATGATGTACTCTAACTACCAGTTCTTGGAAGTTAGTTTAAACTTATTTATTTTACATCGATTGTAACGAAAGCTCTCTGAACTTATTTGAATCACTCTCGATGTCTTCCTGGGTAGAACCAGTACTTAGCAATGCAGATAAAGTGTCTTGCTCAGGGACACAACGCATATGGCAATGACGGGAATCGAACCCACGACTTTTGGATCATGGGTCCAACGCTCTACCACTAGACCACAGCGCTCAAAAAATAAATAAATATATATATGGAGTGCCCAGACAACACAGCAGATAGTCTGTCACAGCTCGCTGAGACCAGACTCCGTCTATTACTTATTTAGTTTGTTCTGTAAATTGTTTAATTAATATTTTGGCAACATTTATAATACCACCTGTCAACATTGTATTGGCCAGATGAGTATGATTTAAGGAGATTTTTGAAGAAAAAAAAGTGAGATTTGAATTTGAATATGAAGGACCGTTAGTGCGGCTGTTGTTGATAATTACCACTGTTAGCATCTATTACTTCGGTAGTTTTTTAATTAATACCTAGAAATATATTCCGGAAAGAGTGGTCATTTCCAAATTGAATATTAGCATGTGATAAAAAAGTGAATCCATCTCGCAGTTAATGCGTGTGAGTTCACAGCTTTGTAATTATGAGAACTATAGGAGGGCTGGAAAGTTTTGAGAAAGATTGATTTTCTTCAGATATAACAAATATATGGGAAATAAATGCAGCTTTCCTACAGGTAATTATCAGAGTGATCAGAATTACTTTATTTTCGTAAATTTATATGTTTAGATATTATAACTAACCATTACTATGGCAACCTATATGTCACGTTGGCAGAGCACACCAAAACAAACTGTTTCATGACTTACTTTAGACATGGTTGGGAGCTATCGAGCCTTATATGGTATACATCAGTTTTTTTCTAGAAAAATCTAAAATTTTAAAAATGTTCCAATTCATACTAAATATATGATATAAATCAAAATATGGTGGAAACACCCTGTTGTTCACGTCTAAACTTTGTGTTCAGCATATAATTATTTCGAATGAAATTGGACCTGAAACGCTTACATAAATAACCTAGGATAGCACACATTATTCCTTGTAAATAAAGGGTAATATTATTGTGAAGCACCTTCATTATGTAAAGGCAGTTTAGACTAGAAAATATCATTATTTCTCAATGTTATGAATAGGACTCTTAGACAAGTCCTAACAAAACTATCACTGAAGGTGATAAATACCCCCCCTTAAATTCCAAGTCAAACAAAGGGCCATAATTCTGTAATAAATTAGGCAATCAACAATGGCTGATGTAGAGGCTGGGTGAAAGGCCATCAGTAGTTATGTGTATATGAAGTTTGGGAACAACCCATTCAGAACTGTTTGAGAAATGCAATTAAGTAATAAAAATGTGTTATGCGACGGGACAAAAAAATGTGTTACACGACGTGGCAGGACAGGACTCGATGCGACATGATGCGATGGACAACGTGATTCCTTAGATATAGCCCCTACTTCACTTTGTGAAAGCGGAGGTATAATTAGGAATTAGCATAATACGAAGTTACCTAATAATCTATACAGTACCTCACTTATAAAATCAGGATACAGTATTGATATATTTTGCAACAAATCAATACGAATTCCTATATTATAGCAAGGATTAATTAGCTGGCTTACATTAACCCTAACAATAATATTGAAAAAATGTGACAAAATGACTTCCACTTCTATGGATTACAAATATGGTTCATTATACCTATTGAGTTAGCAACTACAATTTAATGCATGTATATATTATGTCTGATTTATATTAACATTATATACCCACTATCAAGCCCGCAATGTTTACATATCATATCTAGCTGTATGCACTGTTTATGATAAATTTATATTATATCTTTAAAGGGACATACGGCAATCTTGAATAAATATTTTAAACTCTCCACATCCTGTTAGTTTAAATGTATAAAATGTTCAAGTGTACAAGATCGACTATAAAAAACAACACATTTCAGAACTGGTAGCAGTTTATACAACAAACCTTGGCAAATTTGATTACCAGCAAACAAAGAAATAGAATAAAGTACTGAACATTCTGCTCTCTTGGTGCCATAGTACCTGTAAATATGCACAGTAATATAACAAAATAAACAGTGAAGAAAAGCTTACTCCGCCTCAGGACAAATTTACCGGTTTTGAAGGTGCGACATTTTAAAACCACGTCATCACCCAACATGCATATATAACATCCGGCACAAAACAGTCTTGAAATTAGGCGCCCAAAGAAGTCTGCACATTACAATGACACTACCGGTACATACCAAGTTTCATCTTGATCAGACGAAAAATGCAGGAGGGTGGATTTTTTGGATACAGAAGACCGAAAATGTATTGGGGTCCGTCTGTAGACCAAAATCTTGTATGCTAAAAGAAAAAGATTTTTGATTAGAGCCATTTTACACGAGTTATGGCCCTTTGATTTTTTATTCCATATATATATATTATATATAGGGGCCAAAATCTTGTGTGTTTAATTTCTCAATTTTTTTAGGTGGATTGTTTTAATATTGTATGTATACGCTGATTATGTATAATGTGAAGATGTCAGTGAAAGGATTTTTGATTTGATCATTTTTACATGAGTTATATCATTTTTACATGAGTTATGGCCCTTTGATTTTCTTATATATTATATATTGGGAAATCTTGTGTGTCTATCTCCTCATTTATTATTTAATGGATTATTTGAATATTTGGTATGATGATTAAGTATGATGTGAAGATGTTGGTGAAGATTTCTTTTTTTTATTTGATCATTTTTACATGAGTTATGGTATTTTGATTTTCTTACATATATTATATAGGACAATCTTGCGTGGCTATAACTCCTCATTCGTTATTAGGTGGACTGTTTTAAATACTTGGTACTGTGCTCATTAACTATGATGTGAATATGTTAGTGAAGAAAAAGATGATTTGATTATTTTTTCCTGAGTAAATTATGACCATTTGTAGTTTTAGCCAGTGGGAATCCTTTACTACTGCAATAATCAGTGTACCTTATGGCATAATAATGGTAGATACACGTATAACTGAGCATAATCTGGACACCTTCATGCAATTAACATGACGCCAGTTGTCAATCATTAATTTATTTCAACCAATCAAATCAATACCATACCTCCGACAAAAAAAAGCATGATGTGCAACTGTATTATCACTTGTTGTCAGTATACTCTCCTACATCAACAATATGGTGGAGATATCTGAGTACTGGTGGTACATGTATGTTAATTGTTAAGGCAAAGGATGCAAAGTAAAATACTGAAAATAACAAGAATATCAGTAGAACCATTATGGATGCTCCCCAAAATGAATGATTTATGTAAATGAAGGCATATCATTGAACATAAAGTTAAAGGGAAAATGTACAACAATAATAAACGTATGTAGATCTGTGTGTTTACTGTTATAATATGATGAGTGATTTTCTGAGACATAGTTAAGGTCAAAAGCAATAACAACCTTTCACATATCAAAAGAAGAATGACAATCCAAAAATATGTAAAAAGGGGAATAATCTTTTATTACTTTTTTATGGGTGAAAGATTGGGATTTCTCAGTGAAAGATTATTCATAATCGCTAAATATTAATAACTAGCTCCGAACACAACTGCGACGTTGAGTTATGATGTCAATAACATGTTGGTGACGTCGACGTCATCCGCCGATAATGCTAAATAAAGCAAATAATTCTGGTTAAAATCATACAAATGTAACAGATTATTTAACTGTTGTGATCGATTATATGGAAATCCCTATAATCGATCCCAGCAGTTAAATAATGTCTATGTCTTTACTCAAGCTAAAGTCAGAGTTTTGGTACCTGTGCTCTGCACTTCCTATCATTGCCCTGTATCATTGCTTCAAGTTTCATTCCAGCCTTTAGTAGTTTTCAAGTTATGCTCTGGACAAGGGCAATAACTCTTATTTGACTAAAGATAAAGTTATGGTTCTTGGACTTGGCTCTTCATCTCATTGCTCTCTTTCAATGTGCTAAGTTTCACTGCAATCTCAATAGTAGTTTTCAAGAAATACTTCGGACAAGAATTACACATAGACAATACAAAGAGCTAGATAAGAATTAAAAAATTAATATAAAAATTACGAAGGGTCATAAACTCTAATTTGAACGAACATAGTTATGTTTCTTGTGCTCTGCACATCCTTTCATTGCCCTCTATCATTGCATCACGTGTCATTCAAGTCAGTTGTTTTTAAGTTATGTTCCAGACAAGATCCGAACGGATGGAAGGACTTAGTATGTTCTGGAGCAGTTCTAAGAACATTTCCAGTACAGATAGTTCTAGAACTGTTCTAAAACAGTTCCAGTACAGATCGTTCTGTAACAGTTCTAGAACAGTTCCAGTACAGATAGTTCAAGAACTGTTCTTGAACATAAGTTCTAGAACTGTTCTTGAACATAAGTTCTAGAAAATTTCTCTCATTTAACATTCACATACTGCTCTAGAACTGTACCAGAACAGATTAGGTATAGTTCAAGAACAGTTCTTAAACAATCTATCCAGAATAGTTCAAGAATTGTTCATGCACAGTTCTAGAAAATTTCGCAGGGGTATAAACGAAATAAAGATTTTAGACTTTCAGATCAGACTTAAAAAATGCAAAATAAACAAATTATTCAAACCTTCTGTTAACAGAGAATATATATGGGTATAATATATAAATCAGTTTTACATAATATTTGTATATCCTCTACCTACAATGCCTTTAAAACAGATTTGAAACAGTTTCGGTTCATATGATCATAAAAACTTGAAACTGATATAGAGCAAACAACACTTAAGTATATATGTACCTTAGCCTCAGCAGAATATAAACTGAAATTTATACAATTTACAGGGTCAAAATAGTCGTTAGGAAGATTTAGTTACATAAAGCATAAAAATGTTTGCTGTGAGTAACCCGAGTGACTTACTTAAACAAATATTCCCAACCCAATTTTTTTTTTTATATATGATATAGTTAAATTACCATATTGCCCCTAATAGTAATGCCCCAGGGCTATGAAAAATGACAAGAGTATGCTTTATAAAAATGTAAAAAAATATGTTTTATTGAATTATCACCCAATGAACACATTTAAATTTAAAATCACAGCCCATTTTCAATATTATTTTTTGACAGCTTTAATGCAATATTCTATTATGGCTTTTCTAAATTATATTGATGCTTTTGACAAATACACCTTTTCATATTTGAATCTCTGCCAATTAGTCTTTATCTTGATATCGAAAACATTTCAACACAATAATACTTTGAACAATACACATTTTTATAAATATTTATAATAAATTACTGCAGTATACAAACCTATATAAATTTAATTAATGCTGTAACTGCGTCATGTGACGGATCATAAACTTCATAAATTTCGGTTATTTAACACTTATACATCTTATAAAAATGAAGAAAAAAATTCTGAAAACAAAACAAATTTACTACATTTATTTACTGCCTTAAAGGGAGCATTGGCAATCTCAGAGGATAACGAGGCAAAATATACGTAGTATGAATTTTGATTTGAATGGTGTTTTACATAGTTTTTAGCACAAGTTAAGCTATATACATGTATGACGATTGATTTTTTTTTTTGTGGTAGAGGCTGACCAACCCATTTTTCCTGGGTAGAACCAGTACTATACATCTCCCGCCATGCATAAGGCCGACCATAAAAAGTCGTTGGTTTGCTGTTTCCCTACCTACCCACCAAAAAGGGCCCTACCCAAAAGTTTTTATAGCAATTCTTTAACAATTTTTTTTACAGTTTTTAGTATATTTTTCTTTAATTTCTTACGTTTTTTACTGTCTTTGGCAAAATAAAAAAATCACCTACCTTATAATCTACCCACTTATAAAATCCTGGGTCGGGAAACTGCAAACAAATATATTTTTAAGGATGGCCTAAGCATCGACACTTTCTCACTTGCCAAGTCGAAGTCCCAGTGGGACTCTAACCCGCAGCCGTGAGAAGCGAGTAAGTTGCAGCCGTGAGAAGCGAGTAAGTTGCAGCCGTGAGAAGCGAGTAAGTTGCAGCCGTGAGAAGCGAGTAAGTTTTAGACGTAGCATCTTTACTATCCTGGCCACCGAAGCGATAATGATGTAAAATATAGGATGAATTTGGATGATTACTGATAGGCAATTTACTATACCATGCTCTTATTTACTGTTTCAAGTAGCGAAAAGAGGCGGCTAATGAGCTAAGCTTTTAGTTGTTACGAAGCTATACTAACAAAAAAAGTTTAGCACGACTTTTTAGCGACATATCTTAAACATATAATTTTTTGAAGATATTAGAAATGCTTTAAAAACGGTTGTTATTCTCAAACAAAAACATTTCAAATATGGTAATAATTTTAAAATTACCTCCCTTTTCATAACCTACGCGTCTGTCATACTTCACAGGTGAGACAATAAAATGATGATCATTTTGAAAAAATCAAGATATTTCAAAGTTTTGGCATTCATATATATTCTATTTATTTCATAGTTTTCTGAATGACTTTGCGATATTCCTTGAAATAAATTATACTATCATACAATTGATAGTAACCTTTATTTCATCCATTTATAGGACAGCATTTTAAAAGGATGTAGAAACTTAGTCAACAGGCATCAACAGGTTTTTACCAAATTTCATATATTGTATCATTCCATTTTTATGTATTTACATTGAAGTATTAATTCAATTCTACTAAAATTGCACAAAGGCAGCTGACAGCCCCTTTAACAATTTTCTGACATATTGTGGTAAACCACAGTGAATCAACAGGATTCACAATACATACAGGTTTATAATAATACCACAGAACAAATTCTTTGAAAAACAAAAAAAGTTTTTAATTATATTGTATGCTAATGATATACTTAAGGAAAAAAGGAACTTAACTTTATAGGGTGAGTATATTATGAAGCGTTATTTGTTCAAATAATCTTTTGTTAATTTACATGAGTGGTCGAAAATCTCCACCGATACCTCCACCATATTTCAATTTGAAAATTATTCTTAAGTAAAGCAGATCTAAAACAAAATTTAACAGATGCACGGGTTGTGACATATGTAGTTGGAAACATATGTCGCTTTCTGTCTTAATTTTGTGGCACGACATCATTTATCAAGAATCCAGAATTTTGGTCAAATTTAGTAAGGTTCTTCCTGCCAGTGACGTTTACGTGAAGGACGTCCAGGTATTTCGTCACATCAAGATGATGCGTATTTTCGTCTCAAGCACCTACGACAGCACTTTCGCACCCCACCAAAAACTGCCCTGAAGCTTTCATGAAACCACTGTAAACATAAGGGGTCCTCCTAACAACCAAATTTGTGACAGGACCATTTCTAACCGAATACGTTGTTAGTATTATGCTGCCCGCATTATATATGACGTAACACTTGGTTTTGCTTATAAACGTTTATCTGACACTCAGATTTACACAAAACTAAGGGAATATTAGAGGCTGGTTTTAGTAAAAACAGAGGTCTCCCCCACAAGGCAAATGGCCATAAACCTGCCAAAAGTCATTCAACTGGAACATGATATTATGTGCTTTTGGTACTGATCATCCTTGCAAAGTTTTGTTGAAATCTGGCAAGGGGTTCAGGAGAACTAGTCAGGACAAAGTTTGTGTATTAAAACTTTAAAGAGTCATAATTCTGCCAAAAATCGTTCAACCAAATCATGGCGATGATATGTGCAAAAATCATGCAGTTTTGTTAAAATCCAGCCAGGGGTTCAGGAGAACTAGTCCAGACAAAGTCTGTGTATTAAAGGGACACACGGCAATCTTGAAATTTATTCAAGGATTAAAATTATCACCTCGATTTATTAATCCTGCCTCATTGTGACTTTAAATCTTGCATTTTAAGTTTTGACTTTTCTTCCTTATTCTACCATAAGTTTGAATATATTATTGGTGAAATGTAATCAATAGTTAGTAATATTCAAAAACAATTTGTTTTATACTATTCTCATAATTAAAATTAATGACTGAACAAATGTAATTTTGGTAGAAAAACAAATGGGACGCTGCAAGTTTTTAAAAAACTCCGACAAAAATCATTCATCCAGAACATGGCGATAAAATGTGCAATAAGACTTGATACTGCATGATCATTCCTTGCAGTTTTGTTGAAATCCAGCCACAGGTTCAGGAAAACTGGGCCAAACAATGTTTGTGTATAAAACCTTTTAAAGGGCCATAACTCTGCCAAAAATCATTCAACTGGAACATGGTGATGATATGCATAACTAGGCTTGGTACTGATCAACCCTGTAAAGTTTTGTTGAAATCCAGCCACAGGTTCAGGAAAACTGGGCCAAACAATGTTTGTGTACAAAACCTTTTAAAGGGCCATAACTCTGCCAAAAATCATTCAACTGGAACATGGTGATGATATGCATAACTAGGCTTGGTACTGATCATCCCTGTAAAGTTTCGTTGAAATCCGGCCAGGGGTTTAGGAGAACTAGTCCGGACAAAGTTTGTGACATACAGACGACAGACAACACAAAAACAATATGTCTCCCCTCCACAAAGTGTACTGAAATAAAATTATGGTTTTTAGCTAAATGTACGTCAAGATATTTGATGCACGCAAAGATATTTGATTATTAATTCAGTTGCGTTTTTTTTTCCTTTAGTATATATATAACCATTTATTTAAAGTATAGTTTAAACCATTAAGATAGAAAAACCTCTATTTTGTCATTTTTTTATTTCTGTATGGTCTAATTTATAAGTTATAATGTAGAGTGTCAGTCATCTATGCTCCAGTAGTTGTGCATGCACTAATTTTTTTTTAAAGAGGCTCTAACTATACTGAACAAAGAAAGTTCAGCACAACTTTTTAGGGACAATTTAGATTAAACACATGATACTTGTTTGAAGATATTAGAAATGCTAGGTTATTAAAAGGATGTGATTTTCAAACAAGAGGCCCAAGTGGGCCTGTAGACGCTCTACTGGTATGATGTGATTCAAAAACATAAACATGATAGAAGCCAACCCTATATATAACTCTATGTATCCTTTTAAACATTTTGAATATTTGACGACAACGAAAACACGAACTTGATAGTGGCTAACCCAAGGAATATGTTTATGATATTTCACAAGAATGAAATAAGTGGTTTCGGAGGAGATGTTGTTTGAAATTTCCTTAAATTTGACCTAATTTTAGCCATGGTGGCCATCTTGGATAACTGGCAGCCGTGAAAAACACAATTCTGAGGGGACTATCCTAAAGATCCTTGTAATGAAGTTTCATCAAAATCCTTCAAGAGGCTTCAGAGAAGATGTCATTTTTAAACTTTTCCTATATAACTCTATGTAAATATTGGGTCGCCATGGTGGCCATTTTGATTATGCGACGATAACGATAAACACAAACTTGATAGAGGCCAACCCAAGGAACATGTTTATGGTATTTCACAATAATGGAATAAATGGTTTCGTCGGAGATGTCGTTTGAACATTCCTTAAATTTGACCTAGTTTTAGCCATGGTGGCCATCTTGGATGACTGGCGGCTCCAAATAAACACAAATCTGAGAGGGGCACTCCCAAGTAACACTGTGATGAAGTTTCATCAAAATCCTTCAAGTGGTTTCAGAGGAGATGTCGATTTTATAAAATTGCTAACAGACAGAGAGACAGACGACGGACGAAAAGTGATCGCATAAGCTCGCCTGGCCTTTGGCCAGTAGAGCTAAAAATTGTGTTATTTTCTTATTTTCTAAGCGAAGTATCAGAATTACCTCCCACATATTAAACACAACTTATTTCATTATACAAACTTATATTGCTTTGAACAAATTTGTTTGGCACTGACAAAAATTGCCCATTCTGTCAATGTTTAAAACCCCACTGAAATGTGTTCGCAACTGATTGTTATTCTCAAACAAAAACAATCCACATTTCGTAATTTTCGTAATTGTACAATAACTTCCCTTTTCATTGAAATGGGAACGATTATCGATAACCTATAAAAGTATGTTCCCATCATATTTACTTTATTTTTATCCCCGACTTTGTTTACAAATGACTTCGTAGCATTATTATTGGCCATATCTATAATAACACTTTAGTATCATTGACCCCGAACATAAACAGCTTTGTATCTTGTCTTTGGAAATGTGATAAATTATTTTTGCTCAGTATATATATGTCCACCAAATGATATAAACTTTACTCAGACATAGAGTATGA
>JAWPHD010022657.1:0-24430 GCA_037043455.1 Cyrtodaria siliqua | reverse complement strand
TTATTACGGATATATATTCAGTTCTTACACATATATATTCAGTTCTTACACATATATATTCAGTTCTTAAACATATATATTCAGTTCTTACACATATATATTCAGTTCTTACACATATATATTCAGTTCTTACACATATATATTTCGTTTTTACGCATATATATTCAGTCCTTACACATATATATTCCGTTTTTACGCATATATATTCCTTTCTTACGCATATATTCAGTTCTTACACATATATATTCAGTTCTTACACATATATATTCAGTTCTTACACATATATATTCAGTTCTTACACATATATATTCAGTTCTTACACATATATATTCCATTCTTACGCATATATATTCCGTTCTTACACATATATATTCAGTTCTTACACATATATATTCCGTTCTTACGAATATATATTCCGTTCTTACGCATATATATTCCGTTCCTACGCATATATATTCCGTTCTTACGCATATATATTCCATTCTTACGCATATATATTCAGTTCTTACAAATATATATTTATTTCTTACACATATATATTCCATTCTTACGCATATATATTCCGTTCTTACACATATATATTCAGTTCTAATACATATATATTCCGTTCTTACGCATATATATTCCGTTCTTACGCATATATATTCCGTTCTTTCGCATATATATTCCGTTCTTATGCATATATATTCCGTTCTTACGAATATATATTCCGTTCTTACGCATATATATTTAATTCTTACAAATATATATTGTTCTTACGCATATATTCAGTTCTTACGCATATATATTCAGTTCTTACACATATATATTCCGATCTTACGCATATATATTCAGTTCTTACACATATATATTCAGTTCTTACACATATATATTCAGTTCTTACACATATATATTCAGTTCTTACACATATATATTCAGTTCTTACACATATATATTCAGTTCTTACACATATATATTCCATTCTAACGCATATATATTCCGTCCTTACACATATATATTCAGTCCTTACACATATATATTCAGTTCTTACACATATATATTCAGTTTTTACACATATATATTCAGTTCTTACACATATATATTCAGTTCTTACACATATATATTCAGTTTTCACACATATATATTCAGTACTTACACATATATGTTCAGTTCTTACACATATATATTCAGTTCTTACGCATATATATTTTGTTCTTTCGCATATATATTCAGTTCTTACGCATATATATTCCGTTCTTACGCATATATATTCAGTTTTTACGCATATATATTCAATTCTTACGCATATATATTCAGTTCTTACGCATATATAGTTCTTACGCATATATATTCAGTTCTTACGCATATATATTGAGTTCTTATGCATATATATTCAGTCCTTAAACATACATATTCAGTTCTTACATATATTTATTCCGTTCTTACGCATATATATTCCGTTTTTACGTATACATATTCCGTTCTTAAGCATATATATTCAGTTCTTACGCATATATATTCAGTTCTTACGCATATATATTCAGTTCTTACACATACATATTCAGTTCTTACACATATATATTCCGTTCTTACGCATATATATTCAGTTCTTACGCATATATATTCAGTTCTTAGGCATATATTCAGTTCTTACGCATATATATTCAGTTCTTACGCATATATTCAGTTCTTACACATATATATTTAGTTCTTACGCCTAAATATTCCGTTCTTACGCATATATATTCAGTTTTTACACATATATATTCAGTTCTTACGCATATATATTCCGTTCTTACGCATATATATTCAGTTCTTAGGCATATATATTCCGTTATTACGGATATATATTCAGTTCTTACACATATATATTCAGTTCTTACACATATATATTCAGTTCTTAAACATATATATTCAGTTCTTACACATATATATTCAGTTCTTACACATATATATTCAGTTCTTACACATATATATTCCGTTTTTACGCATATATATTCAGTCCTTACACATATATATTCCGTTTTTATGCATATATATTCCTTTCTTACGCATATATTCAGTTCTTACACATATATATTCAGTTCTTACACATATATATTCAGTTCTTACACATATATATTCAGTTCTTACACATATATATTCAGTTCTTACACATATATATTCCATTCTTACGCATATATATTCCGTTCTTACACATATATATTCAGTTCTTACACATATATATTCCGTTCTTACGAATATATATTCCGTTCTTACGCATATATATTCCGTTCTTACGCATATATATTCCATTCTTACGCATATATATTCAGTTCTTACAAATATATATTTATTTCTTACACATATATATTCCATTCTTACGCATATATATTCCGTTCTTACACATATATATTCAGTTCTAATACATATATATTCCGTTCTTACGCATATATATTCCGTTCTTACGCATATATATTCCGTTCTTTCGCATATATATTCCGTTCTTATGCATATATATTCCGTTCTTACGAATATATATTCCGTTCTTACGCATATATATTTAATTCTTACACATATATATTCCGTTCTTACGCATATATATTCCGTTCTTACGCATATATATTCCGTTCTTACGCATATATATTTAGTTCTTACGCATATATATTCCGTTCTTACGCATATATATTCAGTTCTTACACATATATATTCCGTTCTTACGCATATATATTCCGTTCTTACGCATATATATTCCGTTCCTACACATATATTCCGTTCTTACGCATATATATTCCATTCTTACGCATATATATTCAGTTCTTACACATATATATTCAGTTCTTACGCATATATATTCCGTTCTTAAGCATATATATTCCGATCTTACTCATATATATTCCGTTCTTACGCATATATATTCCGTTCTTACGCATATATATTCCATTCTTACGCATATATATTCAGTTCTTACGCATATATATTCCGTTCTTACACATATATTCAGTTCGTACACATATATATTCAGTTCTTACACATATATATTCAGTTCTTACACATATATATTCAGTTCTTACACATATATATTCCATTCTTACGCATATATATTCCGTTCTTACACATATATATTCAGTTCTTACACATATAAATTCCGTTCTTTCGCATATATATTCAGTTCTTACGCATATATATTCCGTTCTTACGCATATATATTCAGTTCTTACTCATATATATTCCGATCTTACGCATATATATTCAGATCTTACAAATATATATTCAGTTCTTACACATCTATATATTCAGTTCTTACACATATATGTTCAGTTCTTACACATATATATTCAGTTCTTACACATATATATTCAGTTCTTACACATATATACTCCATTCTTACGCATATATATTCCGTTCTTACACATATATATTCAGTTCTTACACATATATATTCCGTTCTTACGCATACATATTCAGTTCTTACGCAAATATATTCCAATCTTACGCATATATATTCAGTTCTTACACATATATATTCAGTTCTTACACATATATATTCAGTTCTTACACATATATATTCAGTTTTTACACCTATATATTCAGTTCTTACACATATATAGTCCGTTCTTACGCATATATCTTCAATATTTACACATATATATTCAGTTCTTACACATATATAGTCAGTTCTTACACATATATATTTATTTCTTACACATATATATTCCATTATTACGCATATATATTCCGTTCTTACACATATATATTCAGTTCTAATACACGTATATTCCGTTCTTATGCATATATATTCCGTTCTTACGCATATATATTCCGTTCTTACGCATATATATTCCGTTCTTACGCATATATATTCCTTTCTTACGCATATATATTCCGTTCTGACGCATATATATTTAGTACTTACACATATATATTCCGTTCTTACGCATATATATTCCGTTCTTACGCATATATATTCTTTATTACGCATATATATTAACTTCTTACGCATATATATTCCGTTCTTACGCATATATATTCAGTTCTTACACATATATATTCAGTTCTTACAGATATATATTCAGTTCTTACACTTATATTTTCAGTTCTTACACATATATCTTCAGTTCTTACAATTATATTCCGTTCTTACGCATATATAGTCCATTCTTACGCATATATCTTCAGTATCTACACATATATATTCAGTTCTTACACATATATATTCAGTTCTTACACATATATATTTCATTCTTACGCATATATATTCCGTCCTTACACATATGTATTCAGTTCTTACACATATATATTCCGTTCTTACGCATATATATTCCGTTCTTACGCATATATATTCTGTTCCTACGCTTATATATTCCGTTCTTACGCATATATATTCCATTCTTACGCATATATATTCAGTTCTTACACATATATATTTATTTCTTACACATATATATTCCATTCTTACGCAAATATATTCCGTTCTTACACATATATATTCAGTTCTGATACATATATATTCCGTTCTTACGCATATATATTCCGTTCTTACGCATATATATTCCGTTCTTACGAATATATATTCTGTTCTTATGCATATATATTCCGTTCTTACGCATATATATTCCGTTCTTACGCATATATATTTAGTTCTTACACATATATATTCAGTTCTTACGCATATATATTCAGTTCTTACGCATATATATTCAGTTCTTACGCATATATATTCAGTTCGTACACATATATATTCAGTCCTTACACATATATATTCAGTTCTTTCACATATATATTCAGTTCTTACGCATATATATTCAGTTCTTACGCATATATTCAGTTCTTACGCATATATATTCAGTTCTTACACATATATATTCCGTTCTTACGCATATATATTCCGTTCTTACGCATATATATTCATTTCGTACGCATATATATTCCGATCTTACGCATATATATTCAGTTCTTACGCATATATATTCCGATATGACGCATATATATTCAGTTCTTACAAATATATATTCAGTTCTTACACATATATATTCAGTTTTTACACATATATATTCAGTTCTTACACATATATATTCAGTTCTTACACATATATATTCCATTCTTACGCATATATATTCCGTTCTTACACATACATATTCAGTTCTTACACTTATATATTCCGTTCTTACGCATATATATTCAGTTCTTACGCATATATATTCCGATCTTACGAATATATCTTCAGTTCTTACACATATATTGTCAGTTCTTACACATATATATTCAGTTTTTACACTTATATATTCAGTTCTTACACATAAATATTCAGTTCTTACACATATATATTCAGTTCTTACACATATATATTCCGTTCTTACGCATATATATTCCGTTCTTACGCATATATATTCTGTTCCTACGCATATATATTCCATTCTTACGCATATATATTCCATTCTTACGCATATATATTCAGTTCTTACACGTATATATTTATTTCTTACACATATATATTCCATTCTTACGCATATATATTCCGTTCTTACACATATATATTCAGTTCTAATACATATATATTCCGTTCTTACGCATATATATTCCGTTCTTACGCATATATATTCCGTTCTTACGCATATATATTTCTTTCTTATGCATATATATTCCGTTCTTACGCATATATATTCCGTTCTTACGCATATATATTCCGTTCTTGCTCGTATATATTTAGTTCTTACGCATATATATTCCGTTCTTACGCATATATATTCAGTTCTTACACATATATATTCAGTTCTAACACATATATATTCAGTTCTTACACATATATATTCAGTTCTTACAGATATATATTCCGTTCTTGCTCGTATATATTTAGTTCTTACGCATATATATTCCGTTCTTACGCATATATATTCAGTTCTTACACATATATATTCAGTTCTAACACATATATATTCAGTTCTTACACATATATATTCAGTTCTTACAGATATATATTCCGTTCTTACACATTTATATTCAGTCCTTATACATATATATTCCATTCTTACGCATATATATTCCGTCCTTACACATATATATTCAGTTCTTACACATATATATTCCGTTCTTACGCATATATATTCCGTTCTTATGCAAATATATTCCGTTCCTACGCATATATATTCAGTTCGTACACATATATATTCAGTTCTTAAACATATATATTCAGTTCTTACACATATATATTCAATTTTTACACATATATATTCAGTTCTTACACATATATATTCAGTTCTTACGCATATACATTCAGTTCTTACGCATATATTCAGTTCTTACGCATATATATTCAGTTTTTACGCATATATATTCAGTTCTTACACATATATATTCCGTTCTTACGCATATATATTCAGTTCTTACGCATATATATTCAGTTCTTACGCATATATATTCCGATCTTACGCATATATATTCAGTTCTAACAAATATATATTCAGTTCTTACACATATATATTCAGTTCTTACACATATATATTCAGTTCTTACACATATATATCCCATTCTTACGCATATATATTCCGTTCTTACACATATATATTCAGTTCTTACAAATATATATTCCGTTCTTACGCATATATATTCAGTTCTTAGGCATATATATTCCTATCTTACGCATATATCTTCAGTTCTTACACATATATTGTCAGTTCTTACACATATATATTCAGTTCTTACACATATATATTCAGTTCTTACACATATATATTCAGTTCTTACACATATATATTAAGTTCTTACACATATATAGTCCGTTCTTACGCATATATCTTCAGTATTTACACATATATATTCAGTTCTTACGCATATATATTCAGTTCTTACACATATATATTTGTTTCTTACACATATATATTCCATTCTTACGCATATATATTCCGTTATTACACATATATATTCAGTTCTAATACATATATATTCCGTTCTTACGCATATATATTCCATTCTTACGCATATATATTCCGTTCTTACGCATATATATCCGTTCTTACGCATATATATTCCGTTCTTACGCATATATATTTAGTTCTTACACATATATATTCCGTTCTTACGCATACATATTGTGTTCTTACGCATATATATTTAGTTCTTACGCATATATATTCCGTTCTTACGCATATATATTCAGTTCTTACACATATATATTCAGTCCTTACAGATATATATTCAGTTCTTACACTTATATTTTCAGTTCTTACACATATATCTTCAGTTCTTACAATTATATTCCGTTCTTAGGCATATATATTCCTTTCTTACGCATATATATTCCGTTCTTACGCATATATATTCAGTTCTTACACATATATTCAGTTCTAACACATATACATTCAGTTCTTACACATATATATTCAGTTCTTACACATATATATTCCATTCTTACGCATATATATTCCGTCCTTACACATATATATTCAGTTCTTACACATATATATTCCGTTCTTACGCATATATATTCCGTTCTTACGCATATATTCCGTCTTACGCATATATTCCGTTCTTACGCATATATATTCCATTCTTACGCATATATATTCAGTTCTTACGCATATATATCCGTTCTTAAGCATATATATTCAGTTCGTACACATATATATTCAGTTCTTACACATATAAATTCCGTTCTTACGCATATATATTCAGTTCTTACACATATATATTCCGTTCTTACGCATATATATTCAGTTCTTACACATATATATTCAGTTCTTAAACATATATATTCAGTTCTTACACATATATATTCAGTTCTTACACATATATATTCAGTTCTTACACATATATATTCAGTTCTTACGCATATATATTCAGTTCTTACGCATATATTCAGTTCTTACGCATATATATTCAGTTCTTGCACATATATATTCAGTTCTTGCGCATATATATTCCGTTCTCACGCATATATATTCAGTTCTTACGCATATATATTCCGATCTTACGCATATATATTCAGTTCTTACGCATATATATTCCGATCTGACGCATATATATTCAGTTCTTACAAATATATATTCAGTTCTTACACATATATATTCAGTTCTTAGACATATATATTCTGTTCTTACACATATATATTCAGTTCTTACACATATATATTCCATTCTTACGCATATATATTCCGTTCTTACACATATATATTCAGTTCTTTGACATATATATTCCGTTCTTACGCATATATATTCAGTTCTTACGCATATATATTCCGATCTTACGAATATATCTTCAGTTCTTACACATATATTGTCAGTTCTTACACATATATATTCAGTTCTTACACATATATATTCAGTTCTTACACATATATATTCAGTTCTTACACATATATATTCAGTATTTACACATATATAGTCCATTCTTACGCATATATCTTCAGTATTTACACATATATATTCAGTTCTTACACATATATATTCAGTTCTTACACATATATATTCCATTCTTACCCATATATATTCCGTCCTTGCACATATGTATTCAGTTCATACACATATATATTCCGTTCTTACGCATATATATTCCGTTCTTACGCATATATATTCTGTTCCTACGCATATATATTCCGTTCTTACGCATATATATTCCATTCTTACGCATATATATTCAGTTCTTACACATATATATTTATTTCTTACACATATATATTCCATTCTTACGCATATATATTCCGTTCTTACACATATATATTCCGTTCTTACGCATATATATTCTGTTCTTACGCATATATATTCCATTCTTACGCATATATATTCCGTTCTTATGCATATATATTCCGTTCTTACGCATATATATTCCGTTCTTACGCATATATATTTAGGTCTTACACATATATATTCCGTTCTTACGCATATATATTCCGTTCTTACGCATATATATTCCATTCTTGCGCATATACATTTAGTTCTTACGCATATATATTCCGTTCTTACGCATATATATTCCGTTCTTACGCATATATATTCAGTTCTTACACATATATATTCCGATCTTACGAATATATCTTCAGTTCTTACACATATATTGTCAGTTCTTACACATATATATTCAGTTCTTACACATATATATTCAGTTCTTACACATATATATTCAGTTCTTACACATATATATTCAGTTCTTACACATATATAGTCCATTCTTACGCATATATCTTCAGTATTTACACATATATATTCAGTTCTTAGACTTATATATTCAGTTCTTACACATATATATTACGTTCTTACGCATATATATTCCGTTCTTACGCATATATATTCTGTTCCTACGCATATATATTCAGTTCTTACGCATATATATTCCATTCTTACGCATATATATTCAGTTCTTACACATATATATTTATTTCTTACACGTATATATTCCATTCTTACGCATATATATTCCGTCCTTACACATATGTATTCAGTTCATACACATATATATTACGTTCTTACGCATATATATTCCGTTCTTACGCATATATATTCTGTTCCTACGCATATATATTCAGTTCTTACGCATATATATTCCATTCTTACGCATATATATTCAGTTCTTACACATATATATTTATTTCTTACACGTATATATTCCATTCTTACGCATATATATTCCGTTCTTACACATATATATTCCGTTCTTACGCATATATATTCCGTTCTTACGCATATACATTTAGTTCTTACGGATATATATTCCGTTCTTACGCATATATATTCCGTTCTTACGCATATACATTTAGTTCTTACGGATATATATTCAGTTCTTACACATATATATTCCATTCTTACCCATATATATTCCGTCCTTACACATATGTATTCAGTTCATACACATATATATTCCGTTCTTTCGCATATATATTCCGTTCTTACGCATATATATTCTGTTCCTACGCATATATATTCCGTTCTTACGCATATATATTCCGTTCTTACGCATATATATTCTGTTCCTACGCATATATATTCCGTTCTTACGCATATATATTCCATTCTTACGCATATATATTCAGTTCTTACACATATATATTTATTTCTTACACATATATATTCCATTCTTACGCATATATATTCCGTTCTTACACATATATATTCCGTTCTTACGCATATATATTCTGTTCTTACGCATATATATTCCATTCTTACGCATATATATTCCGTTCTTATGCATATATATTCCGTTCTTACGCATATATATTCCGTTCTTACGCATATATATTTAGGTCTTACACATATATATTCCGTTCTTACGCATATATATTCCGTTCTTACGCATATATATTCCATTCTTGCGCATATACATTTAGTTCTTACGCATATATATTCCGTTCTTACGCATATATATTCAGTTCTTACACATATATATTCAGTTCTAACACATATATATTCAGTTCTTACACATATATATTCAGTTCTTACAGATATATATTCCGTTCTTACACATATATATTCAGTTCTTATACATATATATTCCATTCTTACGCATATATATTCCGTCCTTACACATATATATTCAGTTCTTACGCATATATATTCCGTTCTTACGCATATATATTCCGTTCTTACGCATATATATTCCGTTCTTACGCATATATATTCCATTCTTACGCATATATATTCAGTCCTTTCAGATATATATTCAGTTCTTACACTTATATTTTCAGTTCTAACACATATATCTTCAGTTCTTACAATTATATTCCGTTCTTAGGCATATATATTCCGTTCTTACGCATATATATTCCGTTCTTACGCATATATATTCAGTTCTTACACATATATTCAGTTCTAACACATATATATTCAGTTCTTACACATATATATTCAGTTCTTACACATATATATTCTGTTCTTACACATATATATTCAGTTCTTACACATATATATTCCATTCTTACGCATATATATTCCGTTCTTACACATATATATTCAGTTCTTAGACATATATATTCCGTTCTTACGCATATATATTCAGTTCTTACACATATATATTCCGATCTTACGAATATATCTTCAGTTCTTACACATATATTGTCAGTTCTTACACATATATATTCAGTTCTTACACATATATATTCAGTTCTTACACATATATATTCAGTTCTTACACATATATAGTCCATTCTTACGCATATATCTTCAGTATTTACACATATATACAGTTCTTACACTTATATATTCAGTTCTTACACATATTTATTCCATTCTTACGCATATATATTCGGTCCTTACACATATGTATTCAGTTCATACACATATATATTCTGTTCTTACGCATATATATTCCGTTCTTACGCACATATATTCTGTTCCTACGCATATATATTCCGTTCTTACGCATATATATTCCATTCTTACGCATATATATTCAGTTCTTACACATATATATTTATTTCTTACACGTATATATTCCATTCTTACGCATATATATTCCGTTCTTACACATATATATTCCGTTCTTACGCATATATATTCCGTTCTTACGCATATACATTTAGTTCTTACGGATATATATTCCGTTCTTACGCATATATATTCAGTTCTTACACATATATATTCAGTTCTAACACATATATATTCAGTTCTTACACATATATATTCCGTTCTTAAGCATATATATTCCGTTCTTACGCATATATATTCCATTCTTGCGCATATACATTTAGTTCTTACGCATATATATTCCGTTCTTACGCATATATATTCAGTTCTTACACATATATATTCAGTTCTAACACATATATATTCAGTTCTTACACATATATATTCAGTTCTTACAGATATATATTCCGTTCTTACACATATATATTCAGTTCTTATACATATATATTCCATTCTTACGCATATATATTCCGTCCTTACACATATTTATTCAGTTCTCACGCATATATATTCCGTTCATACGCATATATATTCCGTTCTTACGCATATATATTCCGTTCTTACGCATATTTATTCCATTCTTACGCATATATATTCAGTCCTACCAGATATATATTCAGTTCTTACACTTATATTTTCTGTTCTTACACATATATCTTCAGTTCTTACAATTATATTCCGTTCTTTCGCATATATATTCCGTTCTTACGCATATATATTCTGTTCCTACGCATATATATTCCGTTCTTACGCATATATATTCCATTCTTACGCATATATATTCAGTTTTTACACATATATATTTATTTCTTACACATATATATTCCATTCTTACGCATATATATTCCGTTCTTACGCATATATATTCCGTTCTTACGCATATATATTCCATTCTTACGCATATATATTACGTTCTTACACATATATATTCAGTTCTTACACATATATATTCAGTTCTGACAAATATATATTCAGTTCTTACACATATATATTCAGTTCTTACAGATATATATTCCGTTCTTACACATATATATTCCGTTCTTACGCATATATATTCCGTTCTTACACATATATATTCCGTTCTTACGCATATATATTCCGTTCTTACGCATATATATTCCGTTCTTACGCATATATATTCCATTCTAACGCATATATATTCAGTTCTTACACATATATATTCAGTTCTTACACATATATATTCAGTTCTAAGACATATATATTCAGTTCTTACACATATATATTCAGTTCTTACAGATATATATTCCGTTCTTACACATATATATTCATTTCTTACACATATATATTCCATTCTTAGGCATATATATTCCGTCCTTACACATATATATTCAGTTCTTACACATATATATTCCGTTCCTACGCATATATATTCCGTTCTTAGGCATATATATTCGGTTCTTACGCATATATATTCAGTTCTTACGCATATATATTCCATTCTTAACCATATATATTCAGTTCTTACACATATATATTCAGTTTTTACGCATATATATTCCGTTCTTACGCATATATATTCCGATTTTACGCATATATATTCAGTTCTTACGCATATATATTCCGTTCTTACGCATATATATTCCATTCTTACGCATATATATTCAGTTCTTACGCATATATATTCCGTTCTTACGCATATATATTCAGTTCGAACACATATATATTCAGTTCTTTTACATATATATTCCGTTCTTACGCATATACATTCAGTTCTTACACATATTCATTTCGTTCTTACGCATATATATTCAGTTCTTACACATATATATTCAGTTCTTAAACATATATATTCAGTTCTTACACATATATATTCAGTTCTTACACATATATATTCAGTTCTTACACCATATATATTCAGTTCTTACACATATATATTCAGTTCTTACACATATATATTCAGTTCTTACACATATATATTCAGTTCTTACGCATATATATTCAGTTCTTACGCATATATTCAGTTATTACGCATATATATTCAGTTCTTACACATATATATTCCGTTCTTACGCATATATATTCCGTTCTTACGCATATATAATCCGATCTTACGCATATATATTCAGTTCTTACACATATATATTCAGTTCTAACACATATATATTCAGTTCTTACACATATATATTCAGTTCTTACAGATATATATTCCGTTCTTACACATATATATTCAGTTCTTACACATATATATTCCATTCTTACGCACATATATTCCGTCCTTACACATATATATTCAGTTCTTACACATATATATTCCGTTCTTACGCATATATATTCCGTTCTTACGCATATATATTCCGTTCTTACGCATATATATTCCGTTCTTACGCATATATATTCCATTCTTACGCATATAATTTCAGTTCTTACGCATATATATTCAGTTCTTACACATATATATTCCGTTCTTACGCATATTATTCCTTTCTTACGCCTATATATTCCGTTCTTACGCATAAATATTCCGTTCTTACGCTTATATATTCCGTTCTTACGCATATATATTCAGTTCTTACACATATATATTCATTTCTTACGCATATATATTTCGTTCTTACGCATATATATTCCGATCTTACGCATATATATTCCGTTCTTACGCATATATGTTCCATTCTTACGCATATATATTCAGTTCTTACGCATATATATTCCGTTCTTACGCATATATATTCAGTTCGTACACATAAATATTCAGTTCTTACACATATATATTCCGTTCTTACGCATATATATTCAGTTCTTACATATATATATTCCGTTCTGACGCATATATATTCAGTTCTTACACATATATATTCAGTTCTTAAACATATATATTCTGTTCTTACACATATATATTCAGTTCTTACACATATATATTCAGTTCTTACACATATATATTCAGTTCTTATGCATATATTCAGTTCTTACGCATATATATTCAGTTCTTACGCATATATATTCAGTTCTTACACAGATATATTCCGTTCTTATGCATATATATTCCGTTCTTACACATATATATTCAGTTCTTACACATATATATTCCGATCTTACGCATATATATTCAGTTCTTACAAATATATATTCAGTTCTTACACATATATATTCAGTTCTTACACATATATATTCAGTTCTTACACATATATATTCAGTTCTTACACATATATATTCCATTCTTACGCATACATATTCCGTTCTTACACATATATATTCAGTTCTTACACATATATATTCCGTTCTTACGCATATATATTCAGTTCTTACGCATATATATTCCGATCTTACGCATATATCTTCAGTTCTTACATATATATTCAGTTCTTACGCATATATATTCCGATCTTACGCATATATCTTCAGTTCTTACACATATATATTCAGTTCTTACACATATATATTTATTTCTTACACATATATATTCCATTCTTACGCATATATATTCAGTACGAACACATATATATTCAGTTCTTACACATATATATTCAGTTCTTACAGATATATATTCCGTTCTTACACATATATATTCAGTTCTTACACATATATATTCTATTCTTACGCATATATATTCCGTCCTTACACATATATATTCAGTTCTTACACATATATATTCCGTTCTTACGCATATATATTCCGTTCTTACGCATATATATTCCATTCTTAAGCATATAATTTCAGTTCTTACACATATATATTCAGTTCTTACACATATATATTCCGTTCTTACGCATATATATTCCGTTCTTACGCATATATATTCCGTTCTTACGCATATATATTCCGTTCTTACGCATATATATTCCATTCTTACGCATATAATTTCAGTTCTTACACATATATATTCAGTTCTTACACATATATATTCAGTTCTAACACATATATATTAAGTTCTTACACATATATATTCAGTTCTTACACATATATATTCCGTTCTTACACATATATATTCAGTTCTTTCACATACATATTCCATTCTTACGCATATATATTCCGTCCTTACACATATATATTCAGTTGTTACACATATATATACCGTTCTTACGCATATATATTCCGTTCTTACGCATATATATTCCGTTCTTACGCATATATATTCCGTTCTTACGCATATATATTCCGTTCTTACGCATATATATTCAGTTCTTACACATATATATTCAGTTCTTACGCATATATATTCCGTTCTTACGCATATATATTCAGTCCTTACACATATATATTCAGTTCTTACGCATATATATTCCGTTCTTACGCATATATATTCCGATCTTACGCATATATATTCCGTTCTTACGCATATATATTCCGTTCTTACGCATATATATTCCATTCTTACGCATATATATTCAGTTCTTACGCATATATATTCCGTTCTTATGCATATATATTCAGTTCGTACACATATATATTCAGTTCTTAAACATATATATTCCGTTCTTACGCATAAATATTCAGTTCTTACGCATATATATTCAGTTCTTATGCATATATTCAGTTCTTACGCATATATATTCAGTTCTTACGCATATATATTCAGTTCTTACACATATATATTCCGTTCTTACGCATATATATTCCGTTCTTACGCATATATATTCAGTTCTTACGCATATATATTCCGATCTTACGCATGTATATTCAGTTCTTACAAATATATATTCAGTTCTTACACATATATATTCAGTTCTTACACATATGTATTCAGTTCTTACACATATATATTCAGTTCTTACACATATATATTCCATTCTCACGCATATATATTCCGTTCTTACACATATATATTCAGTTCTTACACATATATATTCCGTTCTTACGCATATATATTCAGTTCTTACGCATATATATTCCGATCTTACGCATATATATTCAGTTCTTACACATATATATTCAGTTCTTACACATATATATTCAGTTCTTACACATATATATTCAGTTCTTACACATATATATTCAGTACTTACACATATATATTCCGTTCTTACGCATATATATTCAGTTCTTACACATATATATTCAGTTCTTACACATATATATTCCATTCTCACGCATATATATTCCGTTCTTACACATATATATTCAGTTCTTACACATATATATTCCGTTCTTAAGCATATATATTCAGTTCTTACGCATATATATTCCGATCTTACGCATATATATTCAGTTCTTACACATATATATTCAGTTCTTACACATATCTATTCAGTTCTTAAACATATATATTCAGTTCTTACACATATTTATTTATTTCTTACACATATATATTCCATTCTTACGCATATATATTCCGTTGTTACACATATATATTCAGTTCTAATACATATATATTCCGTTCTTACGCATATATATTCCGTTCTTACGCATATATATTCCGTACTGACGCATATATATTCCGTAGTTACGCATATATATTCCGTTCTTACGCATATATATTTAGTTCTTACGCATATATATTCAGTTCTTACTCATATATATTCAGTTCTTACACATATTTATTCAGTTCTTACACATATATATTCAGTTCTGACACATATAAATTCAGTTCATACACATATATATTCAGTTCTTACAAATATATATTCCGTTCTTACGCATATATATTCAGTTCTTAAACATATATATTCAGTTCTTACACATATATATATTCAGTTCTTACACATATATATTCAGTTCTTACACATATATATTTCGTTCTTACACATATATATTCAGTTCTTACACATATATATTCAGTTCTTACACATATATTTTCATTTCTTACCCATATATATTCCATTCTTACACATATATATTCAGTTCTTACACATATATATTCCGTTCTTACGCATATATATTCCGTTCATACGCATATATATTCCGTTCTTACGCATATATATTTAGATCTTACGCATATATATTCCTTTCTTACGCATATATATTCAGTTCTTACACATAGATATTCAGTTCTTACAGATATATATTCAGTTCTTACACTTATATATTCAGTTCTTACACATATATCTTCAGTTCTTACAATTATATTCCGTTTATACGCATATATATTCCGTTCTTACGGATATATATTCCGTTCTTACGCATATATATTCCGATCTTATGCATATAAATTCAGTTGTTACACATATATATACAGTTCTAACACATATATATTCAGTTCTTACACATATATATTCAGTTCTTACAGATATATTCCGTTCTTACACATATATATTCAGTTCTTACACATATATATTCCATTCTTACGCATATATATTCCGTCCTTACACATATATATTCAGTTCTTACACATATATATTCCGTTCTTACGCATATATATTCCGTTCTTACGCATATATATTCCGTTCTTACGCATATATATTCCATTCTTACGCATATATATTCAGTTCTTACACATATATAATCAGTTCTTACACATATATATTCAGTACTAACACATATATATTCAGTTCTTACAGATATATATTCAGTTCTTACAGATATATATTCCGTTCTTACACATATATATTCAGTTCTTACACACATATATTCCATTCTTACGCATATATATTCCATCCTTACACATATATATTCATTTCTTACACATATATATTCCGTTCTTACGCATATATATTCCGTACTGACGCATATATATTCCGTAGTTACGCATATATATTCCGTTCTTACGCATATATATTTAGTTCTTACGCATTATATTCAGTTCTTACTCATATATATTCAGTTCTTACACATATTTATTCAGTTCTTACACATATATATTCAGTTCTGACACATATAAATTCAGTTCATACACATATATATTCAGTTCTTACAAATATATATTCCGTTCTTACGCATATATATTCTAGTTCTTAAACATATTATTCAGTTCTTACAACATAGATATATTCAGTTCTTACACATATATATTCGTTCTTACACATATATATTCGTTCTTACACATATATATTCAGTTCTTACACATATATATTCAGTTCTTTACACATATATTTTCATTTCTTACCCATATATATTCCATTCTTACACATATATATTCAGTTCTTACACATATATATTCCGTTCTTACGCATATATATTCCGTTCATACGCATATATATTCCGTTCTTACGCATATATATTTAGATCTTACGCATATATATTCCTTTCTTACGCATATATATTCAGTTCTTACACATAGATATTCAGTTCTTACAGATATATATTCAGTTCTTACACTTATATATTCAGTTCTTACACATATATCTTCAGTTCTTACAATTATATTCCGTTTATACGCATATATATTCCGTTCTTACGGATATATATTCCGTTCTTACGCATATATATTCCGATCTTATGCATATAAATTCAGTTGTTACACATATATATACAGTTCTAACACATATATATTCAGTTCTTACACATATATATTCAGTTCTTACAGATATATTCCGTTCTTACACATATATATTCAGTTCTTACACATATATATTCCATTCTTACGCATATATATTCCATCCTTACACATATATATTCATTTCTTACACATATATATTCCGTTCTTAAGCATATATATTCCGTTCTTACGCATATATATTCCATTCTTACGCATATATATTCAGCTCTTACACATATATATTCAGTTCTTACGCATATATATTCCGTTCTTACGCATATATATTCCGAACTTACGCATATATATTCAGTTCTTACACATATATATTCAGTTCTTACACATATATATTCAGTTCTAAGACATATATATTCAGTTCTTACACATATATATTCAGTTCTTACGCATATATATTCCGTTCTTACGCATATATATTCAGTTCGTACACATATATATTCAGTACTTACACATATATATTCCGTTATTACGCATATATATTCCGTTCTTACACATATGTATTTAGTTCTTGCACATATATATTCCGTTCTTACGCATATATATTCAGTTCTTAGGCATACATATTCCGTTCTTACACATATATATTTAGTTCTTGCACATATATATTCCGTTCTTACGCATATATATTCAGTTCTTAGGCATACATATTCCATTCTTACACATATATATTCAGTTCTTACACATATATATTCCGTTCTTACGCATATATATTCCGCTCTTACGCATATATATTCCGATCTTACGCATATATATTCGGTTCTTACACATGTATATTCAGTTCTTACACATATATATTCAGTTCTTACGCATATATATTCCGTTCTTACGCATATAGATTCCGTTCTTGAGCATATATATTCCGTTCTTACGCATATATATTCCGTTCTTACGCATATATATTCACTTCTTACACATATATATTCCGTTCTTACGCATATATATTCAGTTCTTACACATATATACTCAGTTCTTACACATATATATTCAGTTCTTACTCATATATATTCAGTTCTTACACATATATATTCAGTTCTTACACATATATATTCAGTTCTTACACATATATATTCAGATCTTACACATATATATTCAGTTTTTACACATATATATTCAGTTCTTACACATATATATATATTCAGTTCTTACACATATATATTCAGTTTTTACACATATATTTTTAGTTCTTACATATATTCAGTTCTTACACATATATATTCAGTTCTAACAAATATATATTCCGTTCTTACGCATATATATTCAGTTGTTACGCATATATTCAGTTCTTACGCATATATATTCAGTTCTTACACATATATATTCAGTTCTTACGCATATATATTCAGTTCTTACACATATATATTCAGTTCTTACTCATATATATTCTGTTCTTACGCATATATATTCCGATCTTACGCATAATTAATCAGTTCTTACTCATATATATTCAGTTCTTAAACATATATATTCCGTTCTTACACATATATATTAAGTTCTTACACATATATATTCCGTTCTTACGCACTAATATTCATTTCTTACACATATATATTCAGTTCTTACACATATATATTCAGTTTTTACGCATATATATTCAGTTCTTACACATATATATTCAGTTATTACAAATATATTTTCAGTTCTTACACATATATATTCAGTTCTTACGCATATATATTCCGTTCTTACGCATATATATTGCGATATTACGCATATATATTCCGTTCTTACACGTATATATTCAGTTCTTACACATATATATTCAGTTCTTACCAATATATATTCCGTTCTTACACATATATATTCTATTCTGACGCATATATATTCCGTTCTTAGGCATATTATTCCGTTCTTACGTATATATATTCAGTTCTTACGCATATATATTCCGTTCTTACACATATATATTCAGTTCTTACGCATATATATTCAGTTTTTACACATATATTCAGTTCTTACACATATATATTCATTTCTTACACATATATATTCAGTTCTTACACATATATATTCAGTTCTTACACATGTATATTCGGTTCGGACGGATATATATTCAGAACTTACACATATATATTCAGTTCTTACCCATATATATTCCGTTCTTACGCATATATATTCCGTTCTTACGCATATATATTCCGTTCTTACGCATATATATTCCGTTCTTACGCATATACATTCCGTTCTTAAGCATATATTCAGTTCTTACGCATATATTCAGTTCTTACACATATATATTTAGTTCTTACACATATATATTCAGTTCTTACACATATATATTCAGTTCTTACACATATATTCAGTTCTTACGCATATATATTCCGTTCTTACGCATATATATTCCGTTATTACGCATATATTTTCCATTCTTACGCATATATATTCCGTACTTACACATATATATTCAGTTCTTACACATATATATTCAGTTCTTACACATATATATTCAGTTCTTACACATATATATTCAGTTATTACACATATATATTCAGTTCTTACACATATATATTCCATTCTTACGCATATATATTCAGTTCTTACACATATATATTCAGTTCTTAAACATATATATTCAGTTCTTACACATATATATTCAGTTCTTACACATATATATTCAGTTCTTAAGCATATATATTCCGTTTTTACGCATATATATTCAGTTCTTACACATATATATTCAGTTCTTACGCATATATATTCAGTTCTTACGCATATATATTCAGTTCTTACACATATATATTCCATTCTTACGCATATATATTCCGTTCTTACGCATATATATTCCGTTCTTACGCATATATATTCCATAGTTACGCATATATATTCAGTTCTTATGAATATATATTCAGTTCTTATGCATATATATTCCGTTCTTACGCATATATATTCAGTTCGTACACCTATATATTCAGTTCTTACACATATATATTCCGTTCTTACGCATATATATTCAGTTCTTACACATATATATTCCGTTCTTACGCATATTTATTCAGTTCTTACACATATATATTCAGTTCTTAAACATATATATTCAGTTCTTACACATATATATTCAGTTCGTACACATATATATTCAGTTCTTAAGCATATATATTCCGTTCTTACGCATATTATATTCAGTTCTTACACATATATATTCAGTTCTTACGCATATATATTCAGTTCTTACACATATATATTCCATTCTTACGCATAAATATTCCGTTCTTACGCATATATATTCCGTTCTTACGCATATATATTCCGTTCTTACGCATATATATTCCATTCTTACGCATATATATTCAGTTCTTATGCATATATATTCCGTTCTTACGCATATATATTCAGTTCGTACACCTATATATTCAGTTCTTACACATATATATTCCGTTCTTACGCATATATATTCAGTTCTTACACATATATATTCCGTTCTTACGCATATATATTCCGTTCTTACGCATATATATTCCATTCTTACGCATATATATTCAGTTCTTATGCATATATATTCCGTTCTTACGCATATATATTCAGTTCCTACACCTATATATTCAGTTCTTACACATATATATTCCGTTCTTACGCATATATATTCAGTTCTTACACATATATATTCCGTTCTTACGCATATATATTCAGTTCTTACACATATATATTCAATTCTTACGCATATATATTCAGTTCTTACGCATATATATTCAGTTCTTACACATATATATTCAGTTCTTACACATATATATTCAGTTCTTACACATATATTCAGATCTTACCCATATATATTCCATTCTTACGCATATATATTCCGTTCTTACGCATATATATTCCATTCTTACGCATATATATTCAGTTGTTATGCATATATATTCCGTTCTTACGCATATATATTCAGTTCGTTCACCTATATATTCAGTTCTTACACATATATATTCCGTTCTTACGCATATATATTCAGTTCTTACACATATATAATCCGTTCTTACGCATATATATTCAGTTCTTACACATATATATTCAGTTCTTAAACATATATATTCAGTTCTTAGACATATATATTCAGTTATTACACATATATATTCAGTTCTTAAGCATATATATTCCGTTCTTACGCATATATATTCAGTTCTTACACATATATATTCAGTACTTACGCATATATATTCCGTTCTTACGCATATATATTCAGTTCTTACGCATATATGGTCAGTTCTTACACATATATATTCAGTTCTTACGCATATGTATTCCGTTCTTACACATATGTATTCAGTTCTTACTCATATATATTCCGTTCTTGCGCATATATATTCCGATCTTACGCATATATATTCAGTTCTTACACATATATATTCAGTTCTTACATATATATATTCAGTTCTTACACGTATATATTCCGTTCTTACGCATATATATTCAGTTCTTACACATATATATTCAGTTCTTACAAATATATATTCATTTCTTACACATATATATTCAGTTCTTACGCATATATATTCAGTTCTTACACATATATATTCAGTACTTACGCATATATATTCAGTTCTTACGCATATATATTCAGTTCTTACGCATATATATTCAGTTCTTACACATATATATTCCGTTCTTACGCATATATATTCAGTTCTTACACATATATATTCAGTTCTTACGCATATATACATGTATTCCGTTCTTACAAATATATATTCAGTTCTTACGCATATATATTCCGTTCTTACGCATATATATTCCGATCTTATGCATATATATTCAGTTCTTACACATATATATTCAGTTCTTACATATATATATTCAGTTCTTACACGTATATATTCCGTTCTAACGCATATATATTCAGTTCTTATACATATATATGCAGTTCTTACAAATATATATTCATTTCTTACACATATATATTCAGTTCTTACACATATATATTCAGTTCTTACACATATATATTCATTTCTTAAGCATATATATTCCGTTCTTACACATATATATTCAGTTCTTACGCATATATATTCAGTTCTTACGCATATATATTCAGTTCTTACGCATATATATTCAGTTCTTACACATATATATTCCATTCTTACGCATATATATTCCGTTCTTACGCATATATATTCCGTTCTTACGCATATATATTCCGTTCTTACGCATATATATTACATTCTTACGCATATATATTCAGTTCTTATGCATATATATTCCGTTCTTACGCATATATATTCAGTTCGTACACCTATATATTCAGTTCTTACACATATATATTCCATTCTTACGCATATATATTCAGTTCTTACACATATATATTCCGTTCTTACGCATATATATTCAGTTCTTACACATATATATTCAGTTCTTAAACATATATATTCAATTCTTACACATATATATTCAGTTCTTACACATATATATTCAGTTCTTAAGCATATATATTCCGTTCTTACGCATATATATTCAGTTCTTTCACATATATATTCAGTTCTTACGCATATATATTCAGTTCTTACGCATATATATTCAGTTCTTACGCATATATATTCAGTTCTTACACATATATATTCCGTTCTTACTCATATATATTCAGTTCTTACACATATATATTCAGTTCTTACGCATATATATTCCGTTCTTACACATATATATTCAGTTCTTAAGCATATATATTCCGTTCTTACGCATATATATTCCGATCTTACGCATATATATTCAGTTCTTACAC
>JAWPHD010022656.1:0-24433 GCA_037043455.1 Cyrtodaria siliqua | reverse complement strand
TTACTAAGACATATCTAAAAGGTGGTAGCATTTCAAATTTGCCAGCTGAGTTGGTACCGAAAAGTTGAGTAGCCTATGGTCTAACTGGGTATTACATGATATTTGCATGACATTTTATGTTTGTATTTACAGGCAACATGGAAACATTGAAAGACCGTCTTAACAATACTGACTATAAAACATGGTTAAAAGGTGGGCTTGTTTTGAAACATCTGAAAAATGGAATTGCTTACTATTTAGACTGCGAAGTACAATCCCTGCACACATCTATCCTGAATAGCATTCAGACACGGCTACCAGCAGGAGCAGCAGTATCATGTACGACATGTAACAATAAATTAGCCAAGAAGAACAAATGGGCGTGTAAATCCCATAACATATGTACCGATATTAATGCTGCCCTTGTCAATCAACATGAAAAGGACAAACTAATGCTGGCAAACACGGACGTTAGTTTGTGGACTAACCTTGCCAACTACTGGGAGGTCGGAAAGTGTTTTATATCCAGTGGCTATACAGACAAGCAGACCGCTCAGGAGACAGACTGTTCCGGTCTCCTTGGCCTAATAATCAACTGTAAACAGATAAAGCAACACTTCTCAACCACATTGACACAGCCGCCAAAGGGGCCGCCAAAGAATATATTTGAACAGGTATCTAGATTGTGTTTTCTCTATCACCTGTTAATGAAGGATACATCAACATGTATCTATAGTGTGTTTTCCCTATCTCTTGTTAATTAAGCATACATGAACATGTATCTGGATTTTTTCTCTATCACTTGTTAAGGCCAAATAAAAGAATAGTTGGGTTTCCTGTTACATTGAAAAAAAAGATAGGGTAGGTAGGCAGGTGAAATCTTTTTTTTTTGGTTTTACTTTTTATTGCCAATTTAGTAGGGTAGGTAGGGATTTTTTATTTTTTTATTTTTTGTCCGACAATAAAACTTCTCGTGATATAGAGCAAGTTCACACTCTTTAATATCACCTACTTTGTGACATATTTTGTATAACCTTAATAAATGGTGCTGAAACTGGTGCCGGACAATTCCTGCCTCGTCTTGTGTTCTATATTCCTATTTGCACATTCATTTTAATATATGTAAATCTGAATTTTAAAATATGAAAGAATACAGACACAACACTCCATGGAAACATTTTATTAAAAATAACTTGGCAACAACATATAGCACAGGGAGCCCTTTTGACCTTGATAATCGTGAGAATAAAGATGAATTGGGGCTTAACGGCTCATATTGTAGGTCAATTAGAGCCGATGACAATGGTTAGGATGAAATGAACTTGAATTGGTGCGTGCAATATGGGTTAGTCCGGCAGAAGTAAAAGAAACTGCCCTCCGGCGGATTTGATCCCGGAGCCTCCAGCTCTTCAGCACAACACCTTATCCGACTGAGCTTAAATCGAAACTGAAATGTCAACTTGGCAACTATGTAGAAATTGAACAAACACAACTATGTAATAACACCTACATTGTATTGGGCAATAAACAGACACACATTTGTGTGCTCCAACACACACTTTTGTCTTGATACATATAACACAATATATTAATACTGGCGAGCGACCAGATCTCGCCGCGTACCAGTTACCGTCGTCTTGCGCAAGACACTTGTTCACGTTCAAATTGCTCATAACGGGTCTTGCGTGTGACGGCGGTATAAACTGGTACGCGGCGAGATCTGGAAATATGCAGTTGCATATTAAATTGTTTAATATATTAAACAAACATAATACTGTATTTATAAAATGTCAAACTTGACAACTATGGAAATTTAACGAGAACAACTATAATATCATATTTCTGAGTACATGGCAAACTCAATATCATTCCTATGAGTACAATGAGTATGAGTATTGAGTACAATCAACCCTACCAAATAATTGCATGGATACGTCAGGTTGACAGTGTGACATCACTATATAGTGGCAGTCATTTTTGGTAGAGCTTAATGTGTGTACTTGCCCATAACAAGAATAGGGCATGTAATTTCAAATGTACACATGCACGCACACACGGGCCTTCGGGTTAATATCAAAGTTGAAAGATATTTGTCATATGTGATTGGACACATTGTCACTAGCCCAAACTTAACATGACAAGTAGTTTAGTCTGGGCAAATCTCTCTTGTGCGTCTCATGTTCAGGAACTTTGATATTAAACACAGAATTTGACCCGTTCACTTCGACACCCAAACACTCACTTCTTACCATACAGTCTTTGGACAAGACTAGTTTTGCTCAACAATTTACAGTTGACACACATGGGCAAAACCGTCTTGAATCTCTTTTTCAAGACAATATCAACTTCACTCCCCTCACTTCCACAATGTGCACACAAGTCTTTTCGCCCCACATCAACATTTGCCCCATAGTAGGGCATCTCAACTGGAGAGGCACAGAAATGATTTGCCCTCATCAGCACCTTGTCGACTAGGGCATGATCGGGTGGGAGTAGCGGTGATCCACATGTGTAATCAAATTCGCTCATAAATATGGACAAGGATATTTGCTGCCTTGTGAAGGCTTTTGCTTTGCATACAGAAGCCGTGGTTTTCCGCATTCAACACAGCTCACAACACCTCGAGTATTCTGTGCTGTACACATCGATGAATCTGCAAACTGTGGCTCTGCATCCCATCCCAGCTTAGGCGGGACACCAGGCACAACAGGCAGGACACCAGGCACAACAGGCGGGACATCAGCCACAACAGGTGGGACACCAGGCACAACAGGTGGGACACCAGGCGGGACACCAGGCACAACAGGCAGGACACCAGGCACAACAGGCGGGACACCAGCCACCACGGGCGGGACTTCAGGTACAACGGGCGGGACACCAGGCACCACAAGCGGGACTTCAGGCTCATCATGTGCAGGTCGTTTCTTGGCCTTCACTCTTGGGACAAGCAATGATGGACGATCTTTTTCAGTTGTTTCTGTGTTACGGACATCAGCGTAGGGCTTGAAGTGCTCCCCATCCTCCGCCAGTACCGGATCGGGCAACCATGCCAGCTGTTCTGAAGAGAGAGTAGGTGGAATGCAGCAGTTTGCGTCGTCACATTTCCGCACCTGAAAGATATGAATGACGTTGATAGACATGAAACACAACATGTTTGTCTGAGACTACATGTAGCTATTTAATATATTAATGGTTTATATTAAATTGTTTATAAAATACAAAGTGACATTTACTATAAAATAAAATATCTAAATTGTGCCCTGTAATATTTTATATATGTATATATGTATATATAAAATAATCCATTTCTTATATAGTTTTCAACATGTTTATACAAGTTGGTGTATTGATACAAAACTATCTTTTTGTTCTTAAACATATTAAAATTCAATGTTGAACCATAAATATTGTGCACCAAAATTGTGAACCTGATATCCAGATGTGTATGTTTAAATATCCTGATGTAGTATACAATATATACTAGATTTGAGTTTGTTTAAAAAACACAATAGCCTTTTAATTTGTCTACGAAAGCACTGTACTCACTTGAAAGGCATAATGGTGACAGCGGCAGTGTTTCTCCACCCATTCTGTGTATGCCTTGATCTTCTGTGTGTGTACCTTCTGTAGTTTTGACTGGTTCAATTCAGGAAACAGTGCAGTGAGGTGACGCTTAAAGATGACAATTTCTTCATTGGTCACAGGATCAGCAGTTTCAAACGGCTCATCTTTCAGGGTCAGGCGCTCAAACCTTTTTCTCACAATGGTCTGGATAGGTTTGATAGCTTGCACCCATTTTGTTTGAAGCTGAAGTTCAGGTTTGCTCTCAGCTTTTTTCCGCATGTCGGCCATGCTGTTGCACTGGCGAAACAATTTCTCCATGTCATCATCACAGCTGGGTCGTTCCAGTGCACAATTTTGGAACGCCAGGTTTAGAATGGACATGATACGTTCAGCTGGATTTGTCCAACTCTGCCCTGGAGCACACCGAGCCAGGATTACCATGTCCAGGTTCAGCTCAACAAAGAGACAGATGGTGGCACATTTGACGCTTTCTAGTGTATTTCTCTGGTCTGTACCCCCGTCGGTAAATTTCATCAGTACCGGTGCTTTGCTGTGTGCTGAAAAACAGAATCGTTGATTATCGTCGTCACTTTCCCGCGTACAAAGGATTTCTCTGCTACTTGCGGAACATCACAACGCAGAATGACTGATGGGGTTACCGAAGATCTGGTCATATCATGATCTAGACTTGCTAATGTAGTGGTTGTTGGTGCAAGTGTCATTTTGCCTCTCACACCGGTTGAAACAGCACACCCTGGATCTCCTATCGGTATTTTCGCTTTGTCATCACAACAGAGCAGAACAACACTGTCACGCATCTCACAAGTCCTCTCCTTTAGGTAGCGAAGCTGTGTTGCACAGTAATGGTCATCTTGGTGCGAGACCCTTAGCTGCCGTCGTTGGATTTTATATTGGATGGCGATCTTGGATGTGAATGACAGAGCTCGATGGGTGTAGGGGTTTCTGGGAGCGAACTGCAGACTGATGGAATGGGTGTGCCAGCCGGACATGATGTTGTTGCTTGTTGGATGAGCTCCTTCAGAGAAAACCATTCTGAAAGGTGTGAAATGTTCTGTCGCCTATCATCCGCTGCAGTCACTTGCTCGACAACCATTTCCAGTTTTTCAAAAAATGTGTCGAACTTGTTGGATGGTCTTCCTGTGTTCAGATGACGAAGGTCAGTCAGCAGGCCATTGTCACCGAGAAATATCAAGCGCATCCGTTGTTGCGCCTCTGGGTGTCTGGCAGCCTTACCATCAATACATAGTTCAGTGTAGATGAAATCAGCCACACTGGGGAGAACATTTGCCACATGTGCCAGTTTTTGCTTAAACATTATCCTTTGTGCCCTGGTATGACATTCCTTAAGGTGTGTGCGGCATTTCTGAAGCAGCTTTGATCCCTGAACAAGAATCTCGGGTTCAGAACGATTTTCAAGTGTTTGAACAACAGAAAGTGTGGTGATAGCGGATCCTCCAGGGCAAAATTTTATGATGTCTACAGGAATAGACAGTTGTATTTCATGCACAAACCGATATCTCTCAGTGTTACTTTGAAATGGCATATCCAGGTGTTTCTCTTCATCAAATATGACTGGACTGCCGATTCCCGCTGCCCTGACATCTGCATCCAAAATGGCATATGCCTTTCTAACCCCCAACGCGAATTTATGGCGATGTTCCAAGGAAGCGTGCTCGTCGATAGTGCGAACTGGATGATCTAGGCTCTGGTTAGAATTGTGTACCTGTAACTGCACTTTCAGATGATTGCAGTATGCTAGCAGACAATCGGACAACTGTTTGATTTCAATTTCAGCTTTTGACCAGGCTGGGGTGGTTCCGAGAACAGGCTTCAGTAGCAGGCTAGCCACAGCCTCACCGTGTGCTGTCAGGTCATTCTGGGTCATCTGATGGGCCTTGGCTTTTTTCCTTTTTGTGTCATTGTACCCAGTGTACTTCTAATATGCGGAAGGGATGGGAAGCACATCCTTTTTTTTCAGAGCTGCATCGTTGATAACGCCATGATGATTGGTAATGTACCAAAGTGCATTGCAGATGATCTGTAACAAATATTTTCAGAATTTAGGGACTAGTATATTTAATATAAATATTTATTTAATATAAAGGATGTTCAACGCCATTAAAACACGCAGGTCATTGCACATTGTACAGCTTTTAACAATGATCTTTGACATATAGATACACCAACACCAACCATAATACTATATAAATACTGAAATGGTATTAAACTGAATCTATGTTTTAATGTAAAGTAGAAGGACTTTTAGAAATAAAAGCATTGCATACAACAAGATTTCAGACAGACAATACAAAGCAAAGCTCTAGAAAAAATCCAATACACACCCCAAATTTATGTCAAAATAAATACTTTGCATGACAATTGTCTACATACTAGTAGCAGTTTTAAAATGGACGATTTTTGGTGATGCATCGATAATTGGGTACTTTAACACGGCGACGGCACCAAGCAAAGAAGCGTCAGCTCCTAAAAATTATTTTCACATAGAAAATGCAACTGTGTGGCCACACAGATAAGAATTGTGTGAAAAAGATGAATGTATGATTTAAATTAAATTTTTGGTCGAACAATTCATGGTATTAAATTGATTTTTGTAGGTGTGGGATTATGCCTTTAAATATAAATATTATTTACGCACCTGAAGGAAATATTTACCCTCTGTACCCACTGTACTGCACGGCCAGTTCAAACCATGACTGTGACAATCGTCTACAAGGTCGTTAAATAGCTCGTCTTTCCTGGAAAGCCCATCTTTCACTCCAGAGCTACAAAGTAAAGTAATTATTTGGTTTATATTAATAGGTTGAGTAGTATATGGCAGTGTGTAAAAAGCTAAACAAATCTAAACAATCCAGTACTGTCTTATTAAAGTTTAAGTTTGAGATTTCAGGATTTAAATCCGACACTTGTCAAATTTATATAAAATATACTATATTCAACTTTTTTAAAGGATTTTGGTTTTAATAAATGGCATACAGAGCTCTCTATCTATTATTAAATAGGTATTTTCTCCATTTGAATGTAGAGAACCCAATATTTTTTATTTATTTTTAGCTCTACTGATCAGAGATCAGCAGAGCTTATGCCGTGGTGCGGCGTCCGTCGTCCGTCTGTCCGTAAGATTTTATTTGTAGCGACTTCTCCTCTGAAACTACTGGATGGATATTCATGAAACTTTACAGAAATGTTGCCCATAAAGTCTAGTTGATCCTAGCAAAAATTCATGTTGTTGTGAAATCCAAGATGGCCGCCAAAGCTAAAAATAGAGTTTTAAAATACAAGTTTGTAGCGACTTCTTCTTGAAAACTATAAGTGATATTGATATGTGACTTTTTCTTAAATGATCAGCATGACATGTTGTTGATCCTAGTCAAAAATCGTTTTGATTCAATGTTAAACATGGCTGCCAGCGGCCATCTTTGTTTACATAGAGTTATATAATAAAAACTTGTAGCGACTACTTCTCTGAAACTACTTGGCGGATTGTCATGAAACTTTACAGGAATGTTGCTCTTGATGTCTAATTGATCCTAGAAATATTTCAGGTCGGCCGGAAATTCAAGATGGCCTTCACAGCTAAAAATAGATTTTTAAAAAATAAGTTTGTAGCGACTACTTCTTGAAAACTATAAGTGATATTGATATGGGACTTTTTCTAAAATGTTCAGCATTACATGATGTTGATCCTAGTCAAAAATCGTTTTGATTCAACGTTAAACATGGCTGCCAGTGGCCATCTTTGTTTACATAGAGTTATATAGTAAAAACGTGTAGCGACTACTCCTCTGAAACTACTTGGCGGATTGTCATGAAACTTTACAGGAATGTTGCTCTTGATGTCTAATTGATCCTAGAAAAATTTCAGGTCGGCCGGAAATTCAAGATGGCCGTCACAGCTAAAAATAGATTTTTAGCTCTACTGATCAGAGATCAGCAGAGCTTATGTCGTGGTGCGTCGTCCGTCCGTCTGTCCGTCCGTCCGTCCGTTAACTTTTTTTTTGTAGCGACTACTCCTCTGAAACTACTGAATAGATTTTCAAGAAACTTTACAGAAATGTTGCCCATGAAGTCTAGTTGATCCTAGCAAAAATTCATGTAGATGTGAAATCCAAGATGGCCGCCAAATCTAAAAATAGGTTTTTAAAAAACAAGTTTGTAGCGACTACTTCTTGAAAACTCTAAGGGATATTGCTATGGGACTTTTTCTAAAATGATCAGCATGACATGATGTTGGTCCTTGTCGAAAATCGTTTTGATTCGACGTTAAACATGGCTGCCAGCGGCCATCTTTGTTTACATAGAGTTATATAATGAAAACTTGTAGCGACTACTCCTCTGAAACTACTTGACGGATTTTCATGACACTTCACAGGAATGTTGCTCTTGATGTCTTATTGATCCTAGCAAAATTTCAGGTCGGCCGGAAATTCAAGATGGCCGCCACGGCTAAAAATAGATTTTTAAAAAATAAGTTTGTAGCGACTACTTCTTGAAAACTATAAGAGATATTGATATGGGATTTTTTCTAAAATGATCAACATGACATGATGTTGGTCCTTGTCGAAAATCGTTTTGATTCGACGTTAAACATGGCTGCCAGTGGCCATCTTTGTTTACATAGAGTTATATAATGAAAACTTGTAGCGACTACTCCTCTGAAACTACTTGACGGATTTTCATGACACTTCACAGGAATGTTGCTCTTGATGTCTTATTGATCCTAGCAAAATTTCAGGTCGGCCGGAAATTCAAGATGGCCGCCACGGCTAAAAATAGATTTTTAAAAAATAAGTTTGTAGCGACTACTTCTTGAAAACTATAAGAGATATTGATATGGGATTTTTTCTAAAATGATCAACATGACATGATGTTGGTCCTTGTCGAAAATCGTTTTGATTCGACGTTAAACATGGCTGCCAGTGGCCATCTTTGTTTACATAGAGTTATATAATGAAAACTTGTAGCGACTACTCCTCTGAAACTACTTGACGGATTTTCATGAAACTTCACAGGAATGTTGCTCTTGATGTCTTATTGATCCTAGCAAAATTTCAGGTCGGCCGGAAATTCAAGATGGCCGCCATGGCTTAAAATAGATTTTTAAAAAATAAGTTTGTAGCGACTACTTCTTGAAAACTATAAGAGATATTGATATGGGACTTTTTCTAAAATGATCAGCATGACATGATGGTTATCCGAGTCGAACATTATTTTGATTCGACATTAAACATGGCTGCCAGTGGCCATCTTTGTTTACATAGAGTTATATAATGATAACTTGTAGCGACTACTCCTCTGAAAATACTTGACGGATTTTCATGAAACTTCACACGAATGTTGCTCTTGATGTCTAATTGATCCTTGCAAAATTTCAGGTCGGCCGGAAATTCAAGATGGCCGCCATGGCTAAAAATAGATTTTCAAAATACAAGTTTGTCACGACCACTTCTTGAAAACTATAAGTGATATTGATATGGGACTTTTTCTAAAATGATCAGCATGAAATGATGGTTATTCAAGTCGAACATTATTTTGATTCGACGTTAAACGTGGCTGCCAGTGGCCATGTATGTTTACATAAGAGTTATATAATGATAACTTGTAGCGACTACTCCTCTGAAACTACTTGACGGATTTTCATGAAACTTCACACGAATGTTGCTCTTGATGTCTAATTGATCTTAGCAAAATTTCAGGTCGGCCGGAAATTCAAGATGGCCGCCATGGCTTAAAATAGATTTTTAAAAAATAAGTTTGTAGCGACTACTTCTTGAAAACTATAAGAGATATTGATATGGGACTTTTTCTAAAATGATCAGCATGACATGATGGTTATCCGAGTCGAACATTATTTTGATTCAATGTTAAACATGGCTGTCAGTGGCCATCTTTGTTTACATAGAGTTATATAATGAAAACTTGTAGCGACTACTCCTCTGAAACTACTTGACGGATTTTCATGAAACTTCACAGGAATGTTGCTCTTGATGTCTAATTGATCCTAGCAAAATTTCAGGTCGGCCGGAAATTCAAGATGGCCACCACGGCTAAAAATAGATTTTCAAAAAACCAGTTTGTAGCGACTACTTCCTGAAATCAAAATCAATCAGTAGAGCTTCAAGGTCATTGACCTCTTGTTAAAAAATAAGTTTGTAGCGACTACTTCTTGAAAACTATAAGTGATATTGATATGGGACTTTTTCTAAAATGATCAGCATGACATGATGTAGATCCTTGTGGAAAATTATTTTGATTCGACATTAAACATGGCTGCCAGTGGCCATCTTTGGTTACATAGAGTTATATAGTAAAAACTGTAGCGACTACTCCTCTGAAACTACTTGGCAGATTGTCATGAAACTTCACAGGAATGTTGCTCTTGATGTCTAATTGATCCTAGAAAAATTTCAGGTCGGCCGGAAATTCAAGATGGCCGTCACAGCTAAAAATAGATTTTTAAAAAATAAGTTTGTAGAGACTACTTCTTGAAAACTATAAGTGATATTGATATGGGACTTTTTCTAAAATGATCAGCATGACATGATGTAGATCCTTGTGGAAAATTATTTTGATTCAACGTTAAACATGGCTGCCAGTGGCCATCTTTGGTTACATAGAGTTATATAGTAAAAACTTGTAGCGACTACTCCTCTGAAACTACTTGACGGATGTTCATGAAACTTCACAGGAATGTTGCTCTTGATGTATAGTTGATCCTAGAAAAATTTCAGGTCGGCCGGAAATTCAAGATGGCCGCCACAGCTAAAAATAGATTTAAAATAAATAAGTTTGTAGCAACTACTTCTTCAAAACAATAAGAGATATTGATATGGGACTTTTTCTTAAATGATCAGTATGACATGATGTTGGTCCTTGTCGAAAATCGTTTTGATTTGACGTTAAACATGGCTGCCGGCCATTTTTGTTTACATAGAGTTATATAATGAAAACTTGTAGCGACTACTTCTCTGAAACTACTTGACGGATTTTCATGAAACTTCACAGGAATGTTACACTTAATGTCTTATTGATCTTAGCAAAATTTCAGTTCGGCCGGAAATTCAAGATGGCCGCCACCGTTAAAAAATAAATTTTCAAAAAACAAGTCTGTAGCGACTACTTCCTGAAATCAAAATCAATCAGTAGAGCTTCAAGGTCATTGACCTCTTGTTTATAATGCAGTTTATTTCAGTTCAGTTTATAGAAACCAATATTTTTATTTAAATATAAAAATCTGCCAACTTTCACACACCTAGAGGTTTTCTTCGTCAAGAATGGCGCTCGTCCACCGGCCATGAGCAATTCAAAGGCATCGACAGTCTTCTTCGTTGTTTCATCACAGAGATTTTGTAGAGTTTGCAACTGCTGGGCTCTTGCATCTATTGTCTCTTCACACTTGAATGACACGGATTTTATTCCAAATCTAAAATAAAGCAGATGCAAATCAAATGTCAAATCTAATAAATTTAGAAATGTAGGGGGGGGGGGATGGGGGGCGTGGGGAGCATGTGGCCCCAAATGTACATAAAAAATTCTAAGTCTTTAGAAATGCCAGAAATTTTAGCAGGACCTTCGGCCACCAGTAATAAATTTATCCCCCATCCCACACTATAGGCACATGGACAACTGTCAACATGTATGCAATGCCTTTCCCATCCCCAAAATACAATTATTTATGTACTGGTATTCAAAAATGTATGCAGGGATGGAAACTAACTTTTAAAGCTTGGTTGCCCGGGCAACCATCTTCTGAATTTTGGTTGCCCAGCTGAAAATATAGTGGGGGGAGCATGTGGCCCCAAATGTACATAAAAAATTCTAAGTCTTTAGAAATGCCAGAAATTTGAGCAGGACCTTCGGCCACCAGTAATAAATTTACCCCCCATCCCACACTATAGGCACATGGACAACTGTCAACATGTATGCAATGCCTTTCCCATCCCCAAAATACAATTATTTATGTACTGGTATTCAAAAATGTATGCAGGGATAGAAACTATCTTTTAAAGCTTGGTTGCCCGGGCAACCATCTTCTGAATTTTGGTTGCCCAGCTGAAAATTTATGAGCCCAAATTTTCTGTATGTTTTTTTTCGACACACTAACTAATATGATTTTTAAATGGCTTGTTCTGAACATAAGTGTAAGTTTTTGAAAGACTGCTGCATTAAATTTTTGATGTGTTTTGGTAGCTGTGGATTTATACTTTATGTTTGTATTTTGCAAGTTCAATACTCGTTGCCCGCTTTAATATGGCTATCCGAGTCTTCGTGTTTCCTAAAGCTGTCAATTTTCATGGAGGTACACCCCGAGAACAAACTTTTTTTGAAGCCCTATGCTTGCGCAATGTAATATTGACATTGCATACTGTTTGCCGTATTTTTTAACCAAGGCCTGTCCTCTGTCCATCCCGATTGAAATTCATGTTTGCGTTTAGTCGTACTCTTGATTATATTTTCTTTTTTCACCTTGATTGGGGCCTTGACTTGGGCGATGAACGTTCTCTAAATATTGCCACATTGTTATTAATATCACGATACGGGCGCAGCCATATTGAAAAGAAAAAAATAAGTTACGAGCGATTTCATTGGTTGCTGGTTGATAACTGATTGTATGATGCAATTTTATTGGCTGCGGTCAATTGATGCGAGAGGGGTAAACGTATTGACGAATAATGCGAGGAAATCGATTTTAGCTAGTCACCCGGGCGGACTACCGACTTTATATGAAATTTACTCGCCCAGCTTGGAATTTAGTCGTCCCGGGCGAACGGGCAACCGTTAGTTTCCATCCCTGTACAGTATGTACTGGTATTCAAAATACGCTATTTGTATTTACTTACCCAATAATTTCCTCGACCGTTGTCGTCAAATCACACTCAATGTGTTTTTTTTCCAAGACGCTGGATGCCGATATTTGGAACCGTTCTTCGTCCGGTCTTCCCCGGAGGTGGACCTCATTGAACACATCGTGCAGTGTTGTGTTGTTTACATTGTATATTCGTTGAAACAAAAACCTTCCATTCGGAAGATGGGGACATTTATGTATTTTTACTGAAAGTAGCGTCGACGGGCGAGCAGCAGACGACTGCATCATTGCCGATCCAAGATCGCGCTGGCGCTTGCCTATACCCATAGTCAACGAGTAGATACACGGCAAGCGCCTGCCTGACACGCGTCTATAAACGGGGTCGATATATCTATCAACTCAATCAAGCGCCTGCCTGACAGGGAGACGGTATATTCCGGAATCCATTACGGACGGGGGTGGGCTTGAATTTTTTTTTTTTTTTTTTTGGAATGCAATAAAAACCATAGGGTCGGCGGGAATTTCTAGGGTAGGTCGGGTAACCGGAAACACAACTATTCTTTTATTTGGCCTAATGTAGGACACGTGAGCAGGTATCTAGATTGTGCTTTCCCTATCACTTGTTAATGTAGGATACATGAGCAGGTATCTAGATTGTGCTTTCCCTATCACTTGTTAATGTAGGATACATGAGCAGGTATATAGATTGTGTTTTCCTCATCATTTGTTAATGTAGGATACATGAGCAGGTACATGTATCTAGATTGTGTTTTCCCTATCACTTCTTAATGTAGGATACATGAGCAGGTACATGTACAGTGTTTTTTTATGCCTAATTTGGGGCCGTTATTCGGCCCCATTCACAATGCCAAAAAGTATACTTTTTTCACAATTATATCCAAAAAATTCACAATCTGAAAAAAAAAAAGTCAGTGCTCAAGAAATAGGATAGCCCGACGCCCGGGGCTCCTCAAATTCAAACCGGGCCTGTCTCATTTTGCAGACGAGGAGCCCGTCGGGCCTGTCTAAAAAGAAGAAAAAAAATCCCCCAAAAAATCAGTTTTACTGAATCTCAAGCTCAAGTTCCTCAAGACAAAATACTCCCATGTGTATTGTGAAAACAATTGCAATAAAGTAATTAAAATGTGTTATACACACATTGAAACAATAAGAAGTTCGAATATTTTGCCTGGCTTCGTGTCGGCAGTTTGTCACAACTTTGAGGTCGACAATTGTTGACATAAAACTCATTATTCTGCTATTAGGGTTGTGTTTTCTTTCCTTTGTGATAAGAAATACTGTTTTTGTCATTAAAAACACACTAATGCATGAAAAAAAATCGTTATTGATGGTATTTCGATTGAATGTTTGTGAAATGTTCGGGCCGTAAAAGTGCGTTTTTTTTTTGTTTTTTTTATTCAAATGATAATTTTATTAGCCAGAGTTGTTAAGCATCTAATCTGGATTGCAAAGGTTATCAAAAAGTTGCCTTAGTACAAAAATGGCATAATATATGCGAACAATATATATAAAAATAATATCTAAAAAAAAAAATTCCTACCTACCTACCCTGTAAGGAGTTCCTGGAATCCTACTTTAAATGAATTCTAGTCTAGGCTCCTAATTCTTTACTTGGAGAAAGTGTTGACACAAAGAAAAAATATAGCCAGAGGAGACTCTGATAGTCTCATAAAACCTGATTAAAAATTTGGCTCCAAGTTTAGCTCCAGTTCCACCAAGTCGGCTCTGATTATTTAAGACACATTTCCAATAAGAAAAAAATATTGGACCTTTCCGTTTTAAATCAGGGCCTGTCCATTTCAAATCAGGGCCTGTCCATTTCAAATCGGGGCCTGTCCATTTTCAGAAGCAACAAGCCCTGGGCCTGTCTCTTAAAATAATTTTCTTTGAGCACTGAAAGTAAATACAGACCAATAAGGATACTAGTCTTAATATACGCTAATGTTAAAACTAGTCTGTATTTACCAATAACAAAACTTAAAACCAAGGGATATTAAACTGTGAAATTAAAAGTGAAAAAAGTTTCTTTTTCTTTTGTTATAATATTTCACAATTTTCACAATTTCTAGAAAAATGCCGCTATTTTTCACAATGGCACAGGCACAGGCTGCATTCACAAAACACATAAAAAAAACACTGATGTATCTAGATTGTGTTTTCCCTATCACTTATTAAGGCCTAATAAAACAACATGTGTGTTTCCGGTTTCCCGACCGACCATACTTTATCACCGCCGACCCCAAATATTTTTAGCGGAAAAAAAATAAAAAAAAAAAATAAAAAAATTATTTTTTATTTTTTATTCAAATGATAATTTTATTAGCCTGAGTTGTTAAGCATCTAATCTGGATTGCAAAGGTTATCAAAAAGTTGCCTTAGTACAAAAATGGCATAATATACGCGAACAATATATATAAAAAAAATATCTAAAAAAAAAACTTTCCTACCTACCTACCCTAACTTTTTGACAGGGTGAAACCAGAAACACACATGTTTTGTTTTTTAGGCCTAATGAAGGGTACATGAGCAGGTATATAGATTTTGTTTTCCTCATCACTTGTTAATGTAGGATACATGAGCAGGTATCTAGATTGTGCTTTCCCTATCACTTGTTAATGTAGGATACATGAGCAGGTATCTAGATTGTGTTTTCCCTATCACTTGTTAATGTAGGTTACATGAGCAGGTATCTAGATTGTGTTTTCCCTATCACTTGTTAATGTAGGATACATGAGTGGGTATATAGATTGTGTTTTCCTCATCATTTGTTAATGTAGGATACATGAGCAGGTACATGTATCTAGATTGTGTTTTCCCTATCACTTCTTAATGTAGGATACATTAGCAGGTATCTAGATTGTGTTTCCCTATCACTTGTTAATGTAGGATACTTGAGCGGGTATGTAAATTTTGTTTTCCTCATCACTTGTTAATGTAGGATACATGAGCAGGTTTCTAGATTGTGATTTCCCTATCACTTGTTAATGTAGGATACATGAGCAGGTATCTAGATTGTGCTTTCCCTATCACTTGTTAATGTAGCATACATGAACAGGTATCTAAATTGTGCTTTCCCTATCACTTATTAAAGAAGGGTACATGAGCAGGTATCTAGATTGTGTTTTCCTCATCACTTGTTAATGCAGGTTACATGAGCAGGTATCTAGATTGTGCTTTCCCTATCACTTGTTAATGTAGGATACATGAGCAGGTATCTAGATTGTGCTTTCCCTATCACTTGTAAATGTAGCATACATGAACAGGTATCTAAATTGTGCTTTCCCTATCACTTATTAATGAAGGGTACATGAGCAGGTATCTAGATTGTGTTTTCCTCATCACTTGTTAATGTAGGATACATGAGCAGGTATCTAGATTGTGCTTTCCCAATCATTTGTTAATGAAGGGTACATGAGCAGGTATCTAGATTGTGCTTTCCCTATCACTTGTAAATGTAGCATACATGAACAGGTATCTAAATTGTGCTTTCCCTATCACTTATTAATGAAGGGTACATGAGCAGGTATCTAGATTGTGTTTTCCTCATCACTTGTTAATGTAGGATACATGAGCAGGTATCTAGATTGTGCTTTCCCAATCATTTGTTAATGAAGGGTACATGAGCAGGTATTTAGATTGTGTTTTCCCTATCACCTGTTAATGTAGCATACATGAGCAGGTATCTAAATGTTTTCTCTATCACTTGTTTATGAAGGGTACATGAGCAGGTATCTAGATTGTACTTTCCCTATCACTTGTTAATGTAGGTACATGAACAGGTATCCAATATTGCTTTCCCTATCACTTGTTAATGTAGGGTACATGAACAGGTATCCAATATTGCTTTCCCTATCACTTGTTAATGTAGGGTACATGAACAGGTATCCAATATTACTTTCCCTATCACTTGTTAATGTAGGGTACATGAACAGGTATCCAATATTGCTTTCCCTATCACTTGTTAATGTAGAATACATGAATAGGTATCTAACTTGTTTCCTCTAAGGGATTTTAACGAAACTGTACGAAAAGGTGCAGTTCATGGAAAGGAAGCTTGGGATTGCTATTCGGATCATTTGGTCTAAGGTCACTTACTATGAATAGAAAATTGGTTTCAGGTCAAAAACTTTAGTTCTCCTTGAGGGACTAAAGCCTGGTATGAGACACATTAATTAATATATATAGATGTGTCTTACTTGACTGTTTCTATACTAACATGCACATTGTATATATTGTTTCAGGTTCGAGACATCCGAAATGAGAAAATCATGCACAATGCCGATCTCACACTCAAACAAGCTGACTTGGATGATCTAGTCAAGTACTCATTGGCAGTTTTGACAGACCCCGTGTTGTTGACAAAGGCAGGATCCGTTGATGCTGTAAATAAAATCAATAAGGTGTGTATACAGTTGTCTAGGATACTTTACTTTAGATAGAGCAATTCAAATATGTATATACATGTATAAGACATAAAGAACATGTACAAAATAAACATGAATGTACCAATCAAGCATGTATATGCATGTATATGCATGTATATGGCATAAAATAACAGATATAAAATAAACAAATGTACGAATTAAGTAAAAATATACTTGTATAATACTATGTACAAGCCAAGTATGTATATGCATGCATAAGGCATATGTACAAGTCAAGTATGTATATGCATGCATAAGGCAAATGTACAACTCTAGTATGTATATGCATGCATAAGGCATACATACAAGTCTAGTATTGATACAAATGCATAATGCATATGTACAAGTCAAGTATGTATACACATGTATGAGGCACACATACAAGTCAAGTATGTTTACAGATGCATAATGCATATGTACAAGTGAAGCATGTATATGCATGCAAAAGACATATGTACAAGTCAAGTATGTATATGCATGCATAAGGCATACATACAAGTCAAGTATGTATATAGATGCATAAGGCATACATTGAAGTCCAGTCTGTTGTAAATGCATAAGGCATATGTACAAGTCAAGTATGTATACACATGCATAATGCATACATACAAGTCAAATATGTATACACATGCATAAGGCACACATACAAGTCAAGTATGTATACGCACACGTAAGACACACAAACAAGTCAAGTTTGTATACACATGCATAAGGCACACATACAAGTCAACTATGTATACACATGCATAAGGCACACATACAAGTCAAGTATGTATACGCACACGTAAGACACACAAACAAGTCAAGTTTGTATACACATGCATAAGGCACACATAGAAGTCAAGTATGTATACACATGCATAAGGCACACATACAAGTCAACTATGTATACACATGCATAAGGCACACATACAAGTCAAGTATGTATACACATGCATAAGGCACACATACAAGTCAAATATGTATACACATGCATAAGGCACACATACAAGTCAAGTATGTATACACATGCATAAGGCACACATACAAGTCAAGTATGTATACACATGCATAAGGCACACATACAAGTCAAATATGTATACACATGCATAAGGCACACATGCATAAGGCACACATACAAGTCAAATATGTATACACATGCATAAGGCACACATACAAGTCAAGTATGTATAGACATGCATAAGGCACACATACAAGTCAAATATGTATACACATGCATAAGGCACACATACAAGTCAAATATGTATACACATGCATAAGGCACACATACAAGTCAAATATGTATACACATGCATAAGGCACACATACAAGTCAAATATGTTTACACATGCATAAGGCACACATACAAGTCAAATATGTATACACATGCATAAGGCACACATACAAGTCAAATATGTATACACATGCATAAGGCACACATACAAGTCAAATATGTATACACATGCATAAGGCACACATACAAGTCAAATATTTTTACACATGCATAAGGCACACATACAAGTCAAATATGTATACACATGCATAACACACATACAAGTCAAATATGTATGCACATGCAAAAGGCACGCGTACAAGTCAAGTATGTAGACACATACATAAGGCACACATACAAGTCAAGTATGTATACAGATATATAAGGCATACATGCAAGTCAAGTATGTATATGCATGCATAAGGCATACATACAAGTCAAGTATGTATACAAATGCATAAGGCATTATGTACAAGTCAGGTATGTTATTCATGCATAAGGCATATGTACAAGTCAAGTATGTATACACATGCATAAGGCATACATACAAGTCTAGTATGTATATGCATGCATAAGCCACATGTACAAGTCGAATATGTATATTCATGCATAACTTAATTGCATTATCTTTTTTATGTAGCTACTGCAACAAGCTGGGTAATTTGATACTCCAGCAAAGGTTTATCAAAAGTGTCTATCTTTGGAAGGTTAACTTTTTACTTTAATTCCAATCAGTGTAACATATATAAGGTTGTAAATATTCTGGATAAAAATATGTTTTAACAAATAACAAATCTTTTTCTTATTGACTCATTTATTAAATTCAAAAAATATATTACAAATTCCCTTAAATACTGTCTTGATAGCATACTGCCAGATAATGAACTTCGATAAAAGCAACAGTTATTGCTACTATTTATGGAAGTTTAAGAATTAATAACAATTGAGTAAAAATGCGTCTTTCATAGCAGTATCTAGAACAGTATTACATTAATTATATGTATGACATTTTCCCTGATAAGTGATAATTGAAGCAATTACAGTATACAGTCACCAATCGCTGGGGCAATTTATTGTTCGCAGCTGGGTAATTTGATACTGCAGTAAGTTTATCTGTATTATAAATTCTCTTAAAGGTACACATGACAATCTGAATGTGTTAAAATCACAAGGTCACACTAGTTTTTCTGCATAACTTGTATTTGTTCAATCATTAATATTAATTACACTAAAAGAAATATGAAGTAAATTATTTTACATATAATTAACTGTTGATAATAATGTATCTTTAACTTATGGTAAAATCATTGAGAAACATTGAAAACTTAATTTATTTATATGCAAGTAGGTTTAAAGTGAATATGATACTGGATATATAAATCGAAACAATAATTGCAATGCTTCATAAACACTTCAAGATTGCCATATATGTCCCTTTAAGATAATGAAATGAATGAATGTACCGTATACAATTTACCATTACCATTGTTACATACTCCAGCAACAGAATTACATTAATTTTAATATGAGTTGACATTTCTTGATAAAACATGATCATGCAGATTTATTAACATGTCAGTTCCTGAAACAATACAAGTTGGCAAATTACTTCAATTTTACATCAAGTCCCAATGTGTAGTTTCTGCAGATAGCTATCAGGTATTAAAGGGAACTCAAGTACATCAGGCTTTGGGGCCTAATTTAAAACATTATAAAGTATAAAATTATCAATTTAAGGGTGAAGTAGTTCATAAATATAGATGGAACATTAACAGTTTCCTATAATACACTAACAAAAATTATAATTTGAAACAATCTTAAGTCCATAGAGTACCGGCAAGCACTTTGCATAATGTTCATTATAGACTTTGACTAATCAATTACCGTAATGATGTCACATTCAGTTTTAAATGTTTCACTCCTGATAATAATGCAGGACCTTTATAAATGATGAACTTTTGTGTTGTTTTAATCCAGGAATTGTATTGCATGCATAACTATCAACATTCAAAATTTAAGGCATGTTATTTTAATATTCAATTAACTACCAGCAGTGTTTTTTTTATGTGTTTTGTGAATGCAGCCTGTGCCTGTGCCATTGTGAAAAATAGCGGCATTTTTCTAGAAATTGTAAAATTGTGAAATATTATAACAAAAGAAAAAGAAACTTTTTTCACTTTTAATTTCAGTTTAATATCCCTTGGTTTTTAGTTTTGTTTTTGGTAAATACAGACTAGTTTTAACACCAGCATATATTAAGACTAGTATCCTTACTGGTCTGTATTTACCTAAAAAAAAAAAACTATTTTTTTTTTTTTTTTTTCTTTCAGATTGTGAATTTTTTGGATATAATGGTAACTATTTTTTTTTTTTTTTTTTTTTTTTTTTTTTTTTTTTTTTTTTCAAATTGTGAATTTTTTGGATATAATTGTGAAAAAAGTATACTTTTTGCCATTGTGAATGGGGCCGAATAACGGCCCCAAATTAGGCATAAAAAAAACACTGACCATACACATGTAGACTTTTTGGGTAGGATTGCAAACCCTCGATTTTGTCAAGATGAAGGTCGCTTGAAACATGTATGGATGGACATGTTTCTTTAGGCGAGACATCATGTTGCGCGCAACTTTTGTTACTTGTGGTGTCAAACAGACAATTATACGAAAAATTAAAAAAAATATATATATATATTAAAATAAAATAATCGCCATTTCTTGTCAATATTTCTTTAAAATAATCGACAGTATTATAAAATAATCGCAAATGGCTACCATGGCGTATGCAAGACATGCATATAAGTCAAGTATGTAGACTTTTTGGGTAGGATTGCAAACCCTCGATTTTGTCAAGATGAAGGTCGCTTGAAACATGTATGATGGACATGTTTCTTTAGCGAGACATCATGTTGCGCGCAACTTTTGTTACTTGTGGTATCAAACAGACAATTATACGAAAAATTAAAAAATATATATATATATATTAAAATAAAATAATCGCCATTTCTTGTCGATATTTCTTTAAAATAATCGACAGTATTATAAAATAATCGCAAATGGCTACCATGGCGTATGCAAGACATGCATATAAGTCAAGTATGTAGACACATGCATACGACACATGTACAAGTAAAGTATGTAGACACGTGCATATGGCACATGTACAAGTCAAGTATGTATACACATGCATAAGGCATATGTACAAGTCAAGTATGTAGACACATGCATAAGGCACACATACAAGTATGTATACACATGCATAAGGCACACATACAAGTCAAGTATGTATACTATACCCATGCATAAGGCACATGTACAAGTCGTTGTTGTTGTTATTTCTAAGGTTTAAAGACCGTCCGCCAACTAAAACGCCAGGAGAACCCTGGCGTTATGGGCACAATAGAGTCTGGTCTGTTCTAGATGAGTGTGTTGGTTGATCTGGTGCTGCTGTGTTGCTGTGTCGTCGGTTCTCTTGTAGGTATGTAGGTGGATGTCGCTGCTGCTCTGTGTAGTTGTCGCTGTGGCGGTGAAGTGGTGGTCTGGTGGTCGAGGTGGCCTGCATCCGCTACGCTACATCCGCTACGCTACATCCGCTAGTGTATTGCCCTACAGCCGCTAGTGGTCGGGGGTCCTTGTGTTTGGGGCCACACCACGTATTTATACACATGCATAATGGACACATACAAGTCAAGTATGTATACACATGTATAAGGCACATGTGCAAGTCAAGTATGTATATACATGCATAAGACATACGTAGAAGTCAAGTATGTATATACATGTATATAACACATAAACAATCAGGATGTTAAGAAGAACAACAGAATACCCGTTTGTAGACGGTTTGTTTTTCATGTAAGAAAGCAAAACGAATGCAAGATTGCTGTGTTCCTTTCAAATATATATACCATACACTAAAAAGAAACCATGCATGTTTAATATCATATAAATTCTTAATATACTTTTCTAAGAAGACAAATAACAATTTAAATGTTTATGGTCACCAGATAAACACCGCCCAGTTTACTTTCACAATGGAAGATGAACATCAAGTACTCTTCGATAGAGTAGCAGCGTTTGGAGACAAACAGTTGGAACTTGAAAAGAAGGTTAAACAAGTGAAGCAGAACATCGCTGATCAACAAACTACAACTAAAGCAGATATTGATACTTTGCAGAAAGATATGGCTTCCAAAATGGACTTGTTACAGACCAAGATGAACACGGTATAGCTATTGCAGATTTCAGTACTATGAACATCCCATATTGTGTATTTAAGATTTATCTATAATATATATTTGTGGGTATTCCATATATAGACCATGAGCCAGACAATTTTTTGCTACCATGTTACTATGGAGTATATTGTAGAGAAACAAAAAAATCCATGATAGCAGTGCCAACAGGGTAGCTGTGTCTTGTTTTAAGAGTTATTTCCTCCTTTTAAATAAAAATGAAGTTTCTTAAAAACTTGTTTTCTCTAATACTATAAGAGCTAAAGTTCTAATATTTTGCATATAGCATTATAAGTACTTATTATACCTCGTGTCAATCCCCCATGTTAAATTCCCATCGACTGCTATTTAACATTTCGCGCTGTCGTACGCTGTTGTAATGTCACACCCTGGAGTGACGTCACTGGAGGGCAGCAATTTTTTTAATGTTACCCTCCCAATCGCATCATCTCGGAATCTATGTATTTCTAAAGATAAAATCAGACGTCACGGCAAGTTTATAAATAGATATTGTTTTTTCCCATGACCAACAGTTTAAGCTCAAATGAATCGGTGAACACTTTATTAGTATACATGTATGTATTATAACGTCAGGGCACGAAAATTCCACTCGTCCGCTCGTATTGACGAGTGAAATTCGAATCCGGACGAGTGAAACCCATGAATCGGTCGTCCGAGAGGACGAGTGACATTTCAGTAGGAAAAAAACAACTAAGAAAATAATTCTTACATAGTTTATTAAGCGATTAAATGCAGTAAATAGTAGCAACTCTGTTTATTCAGCGATAAAATGCAGTTTAAGTCAACCGGATATTGGGAAATTGACGTATTTCCGTTTTGGGACATTCTAAGATGCGGCTCCCGTTCTAATTTCACGGAGCGCAAACGTTACAGTATTTGTAATAACACTTTAAAATGTATGCTGTTTTCCTGTATTGGAGTTAACATTTTCTAAAAAATAAATATTGTTTTTTTAAGGGGAATTTTTCACAGGAAAAGAGGGAAATATATACCATGCCAGAGTAACTGTAATGGCCATGATCAGACTGTAGTGAACTATAGAATATGAATATAGTAATCTATACTACTGGTCAAAGTTTCATAAATTTCATTGATTTATATAAAGAAAAACAAACACATTATGATGGAAAAAACACTCATTATGATGTTTCCCTTTGTTTAACTTATATATAATAGTGTTAAATGATGGTATCTGACTACTTTGATTATGAACTTTTACAATCAGAGCAGGACTAGTAAACATCCTATCAGGACGAGTAACATGTCAATGCCACTCGTCCTACAGGACGAGTATACAGTAAAATATATTTCGTCCCCTGAACGTCTTACATCAAAACTGGTTAATCAATAAACAAAAACATCCTCTTTTTTAATAAGAACGAAATGGATCTTTTTTTACAAGTTTCATTTCCCCCAAAAAACTTCTTTTTTTTCGGTATAATAAAATAAATATTGCATCCCAGTGAGGGTGACAGTGGATATTGTCAACCTTCGGAAAAACAATGCCAATGCCAATATTTATATAATGGTCTGCTACACAATTTGTTAAAATGGAGACACTGGGATCATATTTGGCCCACCCCACATATTTACATAGAGTTGTGTAGGATAATCATTTTGAGCTTATGGGATGACGAGTTGTCCGTCGTCCGTCCGTCCGTCCATCCATCGTTCGTCCGTTAACTTTTGCCTTATGAACACTCTAGGGCCTTCATTATTAATCAGATCTTTACGAAACTTTGCCAGTGTCTTTATATCAATGAAAGCCTGGATTAATTTCACCGGAGTTATGGCCCTTGTTTTGCTGAAAAATGCCATATTAAGCCTTGTGAACACTCTAGCACCTTCATTTATTATTTGATCTTTACCAAACTTGCACAGATTGTTAATATCTATGAAAGCTCGGACAGGTTCGAAAACCAGCTAGATCGGACCATAAACAGCGGAGTTATTGCCCTTGATTTAGTTAAAAATGCTATATTTTGCCTCGTTAAGATGATAGGGCCTTCATTTTGCATCCCATCTTTACGAAACTTTACCAGATTGTTAATATCAATGAAAGCTGAGACAAATTTGAAAACCAGCCAGATCTGACC
>JAWPHD010022655.1:0-24438 GCA_037043455.1 Cyrtodaria siliqua | reverse complement strand
ATTCATTCTTACGCATATATTCAGTTCTTACACATATATATTCAGTCTTATACATATATTCAGTTCTTACATATATATATTCCGTTCTTACGCATATATATTCAGTTCTTACACATATATATTCAATTCTTACACATATATATTCAGTTCTTATACATATATATTCAGTTCTTACACATATATATTCCGTTCTTATGCATATATATTAAATTCTTACACATATATATGCAGTTCTTACACAATATATTCAGTTCCTACACATATATATTCAGTTTTTACGCATATATTCAGTTCTTACACATATATTCAGTTCTTACGCATATATATTCAATTCTTACGCATATTTGTCCAGTTCTTACACATATATTCCGATCTTACGCATATATATTCAGTTCTTACGCATATATATTCAGTTCTTAAACATATATATTTAGTTCTTACACATATATATTCAGTTCTTACACATATATATTCCGTTCTAACACATATATATTCAGTTCTTACACATATATATTCAGTTCTTACACATATATATTCAGTTCTTAGGCATATATATTCAGTTCTTACACATATATATTCAGTTCTTACGCATATATTCAGTTCTTACGCATATATTCAGTTCTTACGCATATATTCAATTCTTACGCATATTTATTCAGCTCTTACACATATATATTCAGTTCTTACACATATATATTCAGTTCTTACACATATATATTCAGTTCTAACACATATATATTCAGTTCTTACACATATATATTCAGTTCTTACGCATATATTCCGTTCTTATGCATATATTCAGTTCTAACACATATATATTCAGTTCTTACACATATATATTCAGTTCTTATACATATATATTCAGTTCTTACATATATATATTCCGTTCTTACTCATATATATTCAGTTCTTACACATATATATTCAATTCTTACACATATATATTCAGTTCTTTTACATATATATTCAGTTCTTACACATATATATTCCGTTCTTACGCATATATATTCAGTACTTAGGCATATATACTCCGTTCTTACGCATATATATTCAGTTCTTACACATATAATTCAGTTCTTACACATATATATTCAGTTCGTACACGTATATATTTAGTTCTTACCCATATATATTACCGTCTTACGCATATATATTCCGTTCTTACGCATATATATTCCGTGTTTACGCATACATTCAGTTCATACGCATATATTCAGTTCTTACACATATATATTCCGTTCTTACACATATATATTCCGTTCTTACTCATATATTTTTAGTTCTTACACATATATATTCAGTTCTTACAGATATATAGTCAATATATATTCAGTTCTTACAAATATATATTCAGTTCTTACTCATATATATTCCGTTCTTACGCATATATATTCCGTTGTTACACATATATATTCAGTTCTCTTACACATATATATTCAGTTCTTACACATATATATTCAGTTCTTACACGTATATATTCAGTTCTTACCCATATATATTCCGTTCTTACGCATATATATTCATTTCTTACACATATATATTCAGTTCTTACACATATATATTCAGTTCTTACACATATATATTCAGTACTTACACATATATATTCCGTTCTTACGCATATATATTCAATTCTTACACAAATATATTCAGTTATTACACATATATATTCAGTTCTTACTCATATATATTCCGTTCTTACGCATATATATTCCGTTCTTACGCATATATATTCCGTTTTTACGCATATATTCAGTTCTTACGCATATATTCAGTTCTAACTCATATATACTCCGTTCTTACGCATATATATTCAGTTCTTACACATATATATTCAGTTCTTACACAGATATATTCAGTTCGTACACGTATATATTTAGTTCTTACCCATATATATTACCGTCTTACGCATATATATTCCGTTCTTTACGCATATATATTCCGTGTTTACGCATACATTCAGTTCATACGCATATATTCAGTTCTTACACATATATATTCCGTTCTTACACATATATATTCAATTCTTACACATATATATTCAGTTCTTAAACGTATATATTCAGTTCTTACCCATATATATTCCGTTCTTACGCATATATATTCCGTTCTTACGCATATATATTCCGTTTTTACGCATATATTCAGTTCTTACGCATATATTCAGTTCTTACGCATATATACTCCGTCTTACGCATATATATTCAGTTCTTACACATATATATTCAGTTCTTATATATTCAGTTCTTACACATATATATTCAGTTCTTACACATATATATTCAGTTCTTACACATATATATTCCGTTCTTACACATATATACTCAGTTCTTACACATATATATTCCGTTCTTACGCATATATATTCAGTTCTTACGCATATATTCAGTTCTTACGCATATATATTCAGTTCTTACACATATATATTCAGTTCTTACGCATATATATTCAGTTCTTACATATATATATTCCGTTCTTACGCATATATATTCAGTTCTTACACATATATATTCAGCTCTTACACATATATATTCAGTTCTTACGCATATATATTCAGTTCTTACGCATGTATATTAAGTTCTTACACATATATATTCAGTTTTTACACATATATATTCAGTTCTGACAAATATATATTCCGTTATTACGCATATATATTCAGTTCTTACGCATATATATTCAGTTCTTACACATATATTTTCAGTTCTTACGCATATATATTCAGTTCTTGCACATATATATTCCGTTCTTACGCATATATATTCCGATCTTACGCATATATATTCAGTTCTTACACATATATATTCAGTTCTACACATATATATTCAGTCCTTACACATATATATTCAGTTCTTACACATATATATTCCGTTCTTACGCATATATATTCAGTTCTTACACATATATTCAGTTCTTACACATATATATTCCGTTCTTACACATATATATTCCGTGCTTACACATATATATTCACTTCTTACACATATATATTCAGTTCTTACGCATATATATTCCGTTCTTACGCATATATATTCAGTTCTTACACATATATTATTCAGTTCTTATGCATATATATTCCGTTATTACGCATATATATTCATTCTTACGCATATATATTCAGTTCTTTCGCATATATATTCAGTTCTTACAAATATATATTCCGTTCTTACGCATATATATTCGGTTCTTACACATATATATTCGGTTATTTCGCATATATATTCAGTTCTTACGCATATATATTCCGTTCTTACGCATATATATTCAGTTCTTACAAATATATATTCAGTTCTTACACATATATATTCAGTTCTTACACATATATATTCAGTTCTTACAAATATATTCAGTTCTTACGCATATATTTTCAGTTTTACGCATATATATTCAGTTCTTACACATATATATTCAGTTCTTACGCATATATATTCAGTTCTTACGCCTATACATTCCATTCTTACGCATATATATTCCGTTCTTACACAATATATATTCAGTTCTTACACATATATATTCAGTTCTTACGCATATATATTCAGTTCTTACGCATATACCTTCCGTTCTTACGCATATATATTCCGTTCTTACGCATATATATTCAGTTCTTACACATATATATTCCGTTCTTAAGCATATATATTCCGTTCTTACGCATATATATTCCGTTCTTACACATATATATTCCGTTCTTACGCATATATATTCAGTACTTAGGCATATATACTCCGTTCTTACGCATATATATTCAGTTCTTACACATATATATTCAGTTCTTACACATATATATTCAGTTCGTACACGTATATATTTAGTTCTTACCCATATATATTACCGTCTTACGCATATATATTCCGTTCTTACGCATATATATTCCGTGTTTACGCATACATTCAGTTCATACGCATATATTCAGTTCTTACACATATATATTCCGTTCTTACACATATATATTCCGTTCTTACTCATATATTTTTAGTTCTTACACATATATATTCAGTTCTTACAGATATATATTCAATATATATTCAGTTCTTACAAATATATATTCAGTTCTTACTCATATATATTCCGTTCTTACGCATATATATTCCGTTGTTACACATATATATTCAGTTCTTACACATATATATTCAGTTCTTACACATATATATTCAGTTCTTACACGTATATATTCAGTTCTTACCCATATATATTCCGTTCTTACGCATATATATTCATTTCTTACACATATATATTCCGTTCTTACGCATATATATTCCATTCTTACGCATATATATTTCCCGTTCTTACGCATATATATTCCGTTCTTACGCATATATATTCAGTTCTTACGCATATACATTCAGTTCTTACACATATATATTCAGTTCTTACACATATATATTCAGTTCTTACACATATATATACAGTTCTTACACATATATATTCAGTTTTTACACATATATATTCAGTTCTTACGCATATATATTCAGTTTTTACGCATATATATTCAGTTGTTACACATATATATTCAGTTCTTACACATATATATACAGTTCTTACACATATATATTCAGTTCTTACACATACATATTCAGTTCTTGCGCATATATATTCAGTTCTTACGCATATATTCAGTTCTTACGCATTGATTTTCAGTTTTTACGCATATATATTCAGTTGTTACACATATATATTCAGTTCTTACACATATATATTCAGTTCTTACACATATATATTCAGTTCTTACACATATATATTCAGTTCTTACGCATATATATTCCGTTCTTACGCATATATATTCCGTTCTTACGCATATATATTCATCTTCTTACACATATATATTCCGTTCTTACGCATATATATTCCATTCTTACGCATTTATATTCCGTTCTTACGCATATATATTCCGTTCTTACGCATATATATTCAGTTCTTACGCATATATATTCAGTTCTTACGCATATACATTCAGTTCTTACAAATATATATTCAGTTCTTACACAAATATATTCAGTTCTTACGCATATATATTCAGTTCCTACGCGTATATTCAGTTCTTACGCATTGATTTTCAGTTTTTACGCATATATATTCAGTTGTTACGCATATATATTCAGTTCTTACACATATATATTCAGTTCTTACACATATATATTCAGTCCTAACACATATATATTCCGTTCTTACGCATATATATTCAGTTCTTACGCATATATATTCAGTTATTACGCATATATATTCAGTTCTTACTCATATATATTCCGTACTTACGCATATATATTCCGTTCTTACACATATATATTCAGTTCTTACACATAAATATTCAATTCTTACACATATATATTCAGTTCTTAAACGTATATATTCAGTTCTTACCCATATATATTCCGTTCTTACGCATATATATTCCGTTCTTACGCATATATATTCCATTTTTACGCATATATTCAGTTCTTACGCATATATTCAGTTCTTACGCATATATACTCCGTTCTTACGCATATATATTCAGTTCTTACACATATATATTCAGTTCTTATGTATTCAGTTCTTACACATATATATTCAGTTCTTACACATATATATTCAGTTCTTACACATATATATTCCGTTCTTACACATATATACTCAGTTCTTACAAATATATATTCCGTTCTTACGCATATATATTCAGTTCTTACGCATATATTCAGTTCTTACGCATATATATTCAGTTCTTACACATATATATTCAGTTCTTACGCATATATATTATTCCGTTCTTACGCATATATATTCAGTTCTTACACATATATATTCAGTTCTTACAAATATATATTCAGTTCTTACACATATATATTCAGTTCTTACACATATATATTCCATTCTTACGCATATATATTCCGTTCTTACGCATATATTCAGTTCTTACGCATATATATTCAGTTCTTACACATATATATTCAGTTCTTACACATATGTATTCAGTTCTTACGCACGCATATATATTCAGTTCTTACGCATATACATTCCGTTCTTACGCATATATATTCCGATCTTACGCATATATATTCAGTTCTTACACATATATATTCCGTTCTTAAGCATATATATTCCGTACTTACGCATATATATTCCGTTCTTATACATATATATTCCGTTCTTACGCATATATATTCCGTTCTTACGCATATATATTCAGTTCTTAGGCATATATATTCCGTTCTTACGCATATATATTCAGTTCTTACACATATATATTCAGCTCTTACACATATATATTCAGTTCTTACACATATATTTTCAGTTCTTACGCATATATATTCAGTTCTTGCACATATATATTCCGTTCTTACGCATATATATTCCGATCTTACGCATATATATTCAGTTCTAACACATATATATTCAGTTCTACACATATATATTCAGTCCTTACACATATATATTCAGTTCTTACACATATATATTCCGTTCTTACGCATATATATTCAGTTCTAACACATATATTCAGTTCTTACACATATATATTCCGTTCTTACACATATATATTCCGTGCTTACACATATATATTCACTTCTTACACATAGATATTCAGTTCTTACGCATATATATTCCGTTCTTACGCATATATATTCAGTTCTTACACATATATATTCAGTTCTTATGCATATATATTCCGTTATTACGCATATATATTCAGTTCTTACGCATATATATTCAGTTCTTTCGCAATATATATTCAGTTCTTACAAATATATATTCCGTTCATACGCATATATATTCGGTTCTTACGCATATATATTCGGTTATTTCGCATATATATTTAGTTCTTACGCATATATATTCCGTTCTTACGCATATATATTCAGTTCTTACGCATATAGATTCAGTTCTTACACATATATATTCAGTTCTTACACATATATATTCAGTTCTTACAAATATATTCAGTTCTTACGCATATATTTTCAGTTTTACGCATATATATTCAGTTCTTACACATATATATTCAGTTCTTACGCATATATATTCAGTTCTTACGCCTATACATTCCGTTCTTACGCATATATATTCCGTTCTTACACATATATATTCAGTTCTTACACATATATATTCAGTTCTTACGCATATATATTCAGTTATTACGCATATACCTTCCGTTCTTACGCATATATATTCCGTTCTTACGCATATATATTCAGTTCTTACACATATATATTCCGTTCTTAAGCATATATTTTCCGTTCTTACGCATATATATTCCGTTCTTACGCATATATATTCCGTTCTTACGCATATATATTCCGTTCTTACGCATATATATTCAGTACTTAGGCATATATACTCCGTTCTTACGCATATATATTCAGTTCTTACACATATATATTCAGTTCTTACACATATATATTCAGTTCGTACACGTATATATTTAGTTCTTACCCATATATATTACCGTTCTTACGCATATATATTCCGTTCTTACGCATATATATTCCGTGTTTACGCATATATTCAGTTCTTACGCATATATTCAGTTCTTACACAAATATATTCCGTTCTTACACATATATATTCCGTTCTTACGCATATATTTTTAGTTCTTACACATATATATTCAGTTCTTACACATATATATTCAATATATATTCAGTTCTTACAAATATATATTCCGTTCTTACGCATATATATTCCGTTCTTACACATATATATTCAGTTCTTACACATATATATTCAGTTCTTACACATATATATTCAGTTCTTACACGTATATATTCAGTTCTTACCCATATATATTCCGTTCTTACGCATATATATTCCTTTCTTACGCATATATATTCCCTTTTTACGCATATATTCAGTTCTTACGCATATATTCAGTTCTTACGCATATATACTCCGTTCTTACACATATATATTCAGTTCTTACACATATATATTCAGTTCTTAAACATATATATTCAGTTCTTACACATATATATTCAGTTCTTACACATATATATTCAGTTCTTAAACATATATATTCAAATATATATTCAGTTCTTACAAATATATATTCAGTTCTTACACATATATATTCAGTTCTTTCACATATATATTCAGTTCTTACACATATATATTCAGTTCTTACACATATATATTCAGTTCTTACGCATATATATTCCGTTCTTACGCATATATATTCCGTTCTTACGCATATATATTCATTTCTTACACATATATATTCATTTCTATCACATATATATTCCGTTCTTACGCATATATATTCCATTCTTACGCATATATATTCCGTTCTTACGCATATATATTCCGTTCTTACGCATATATATTCAGTTCTTACGCATATATATTCAGTTCTTACGCATATACATTCAGTTCTTACACATATATATTCAGTTCTTACACATATATATTCAGTTCTTACACATATATATACAGTTCTTACACATATATGTTCAGTTCTTACACATATATATTCAGTTTTTACGCATATATATTCAGTTGTTACACATATATATTCAGTTCTTACACATATAAATTTCAGTTCTTACACATATATATTCAGTACTTACACATATATATTCCGTTCTTACGCATATATATTCAGTTCTTACACAAATATATTCAGTTATTACACATATATATTCAGTTCTTACTCTTATATATTCCGTTCTTACGCATATATATTCCGTTCTTACGCATATATATTCCGTTTTTACGCATATATTCAGTTCTTACGCATATATTCAGTTCTAACGCATATATACTCCGTTCTTACGCATATATATTCAGTTCTTACACATATTAATTCAGTTCTTACACATATATATTCAGTTCTTACACATATATATTCAGTTCTTACACATATATATTCCGTTCTTACACATATATACTCAGTTCTTACAAATATATATTCCGTTCTTACGCATATATATTCAGTTCTTACGCATATATTCAGTTCTTACGCATATATATTCAGTTCTTACACATATATATTCTGTTCTTACGCATATATATTCAGTTCTTACACATATATATTCCGTTCTTACGCATATATATTCAGTTATTACACATATATATTCAGTTCTTACAAATATATATTCAGTTCTTACACATATATATTCAGTTCTTACACATATATATTCCATTCTAACGCATATATATTCAGTTCTTACGCATATATATTCAGTTCTTACACATATATATTCAGTTCTTACACATATATATTCAGTTCTTACGCACGCATATATATTCAGTTCTTACGCATATACATTCCGTTCTTACTCATATATATTCCGATCTTACGCATATATATTCAGTTCTTACACATATATATTCCGTTCTTAAGCATATATATTCCGTACTTACGCATATATATTCCGTTCTTATACATATATATTCCGTTCTTACGCATATATATTCCGTTCTTACGCATATATATTCAGTTCTTAGGCATATATATTCCGTTCTTACGCATATATATTCAGTTCTTACACATATATATTCAGCTCTTGCACATATATATTCAGTTCTTACGCATATATATTCAGTTCTTACGCATGTATATTCAGTTCTTACACATATATATTCAGTTTTTACACATATATATTCAGTTCTGACAAATATATATTCCGTTCTTACGCATATATATTCAGTTCTTACGCATATATATTCAGTTCTTACGCATATATATTCCGTTCTTACGCATATATATTCCATTCTTACGCATATATATTCCGTTCTTACGCATATATATTCCGTTCTTACGCATATATATTCAGTTCTTACGCATATACATTCAGTTCTTACACATATATATTCAGTTCTTACACATATATATTCAGTTCTTACACATATATATACAGTTCTTACACATATATATTCAGTTATTACACATATATATTCAGTTCTTACACATATATATTCCGTTCTTACACATATATACTCAGTTCTTACAAATATATATTCCGTTCTTACGCATATATATTCAGTTCTTACGCATATATTCAGTTCTTACGCATATATATTCAGTTCTTACACATATATATTCTGTTCTTACGCATATATATTCAGTTCTTACACATATATATTCCGTTCTTACGCATATATATTCAGTTATTACACATATATATTCAGTTCTTACAAATATATATTCAGTTCTTACACATATATATTCAGTTCTTACACATATATATTCCATTCTAACGCATATATATTCAGTTCTTACGCATATATATTCAGTTCTTACACATATATATTCAGTTCTTACACATATATATTCAGTTCTTACGCACGCATATATATTCAGTTCTTACGCATTCATATTCAGTTCTTACACATATATATTCAGTGCTTACACATATATATTCAGTTATTACGCATATATATTCCGTTCTTACGCATATATATTCCTTTCTTACGCATATATATTTCGTTCTTACGCATATATATTCAGTTCTTAGGCATATATATTCCGTTCTAACGCATATATATTCAGTTCTTACACATATATATTCAGTTCTTACACATATATATTCCGTTCTTACACATATATATTCAGTTCTTACACATATATATTCAGTTCTTACACATATATATTCAGTTCTTACACATATATATTCAGTTCTTACACATATATATTCAGTTTTTACGCATATATATTCCGTTCTTACGCATATATTGTCCTTTCTTACGCATATATATTCCGTACTTACGCATATATATTCAGTTCTTACACATTCATATTCAGTTCTTACTCATATATATTCCGATCTTACGCATATATATTCAGTTCTTACACATATATATTCCGTTCTTAAGCATATATATTCCGTACTTACGCATATATATTCCGTTCTTATACATATATATTCCGTTCTTACGAATATATATTCCGTTCTTACGCATATATATTCAGTTCTTAGGCATATATATTCCGTTCTTACGCATATATATTCAGTTCTTACACATATATATTCAGCTCTTGCACATATATATTCAGTTCTTACGCATATATATTCAGTTCTTACGCATGTATATTCAGTTCTTACACATATATATTCAGTTTTTACACATATATATTCAGTTCTGACAAATATATATTCCGTTCTTACGCATATATATTCAGTTCTTACGCATATATATTCAGTTCTTACACATATATTTTCAGTTCTTACGCATATATATTCAGTTCTTGCACATATATATTCCGTTCTTACGCATATATATTCCGATCTTACGCATATATATTCAGTTCTTACACATATATATTCAGTTCTACACATATATATTCAGTCCTTACACATATATATTCAGTTCTTACAAATATATATTCCGTTCTTACGCATATATATTCAGTTCTTACACATATATATTCAGTTCTTACACATATATTCAGTTCTTACACATATATATTCCGTTCTTACACATATATATTCCGTGCTTACACATATATATTCACTTCTTACACATATATATTCAGTTCTTACGCATATATAATCCGTTCTTACGCATATATATTCAGTTCTTACACATATATATTCAAGTCTTATGCATATATATTCCGTTATTACGCATATATATTCAGTTCTTACGCATATATATTCATTTCTTTCGCATATATATTCAGTTCTTACAAATATATATTCCGTTCTTACGCATATATATTCGGTTCTTACACATATATATTCAGTTATTTCGCATATAAATTCAGTTCTTACGCATATATATTCCGTTCTTACGCATATATATTCAGTTCTTAAACATATATATTCAGTTCTTACACATATATATTCAGATATATATTCAGTTCTTACAAATATATTTTCAGTTCTTACACATATATATTCAGTTCTTACACATATATATTCAATTCTTACAAATATATATTCCGTTCTTACGCATATATATTCATATCTTACGCATATATACAGTTATAACGCATATATATTCAGTTCTTACACATATATATTCAGTTCTTACCCATATATATTTAGTTCTTACACATATATATTCAGTTCTTACACATATATATTCAGTTCTTACACATTCATATTCAGTTCTTACACATATATATTCAGTGCTTACACATATATATTCAGTTATTACGGATATATATTCCGTTCTTACGCATATATATTCCTTTCTTACGCATATATATTTCGTTCTTACGCATATATATTCAGTTCTTAGGCATATATATTCCGTTCTTACGCATATATATTCAGTTCTTACACATATATATTCAGTTCTTACACATATATATCGTTCTTACACATATATATTCAGTTCTTACACATATATATTCAGTTCTTACACATATATATTCAGTTCTTACACATATATATTCAGTTCTTACACATATATATTCAGTTTTTACGCATATATATTCCGTTCTTACGCATATATTGTCCTTTCTTACGCATATATATTCCGTACTTACGCATATATATTCAGTTCTTACACATTCATATTCAGTTCTTACACATATATATTCAGTGCTTACACATATAAATTCAGTTATTACGCATATATATTCCGTTCTTTCGCATATATATTCAGTTCTTACAAATATATATTCCGTTCTTACGCATATATATTCAGTTCTTACACATATATATTCAGTTCTTACACATATATATTCAGTTCTTACACATATATATTCAGTTCTTACAAATATATTCAGTTCTTACGCATATATTTTCAGTTTTACGCATATATATTCAGTTCTTACACATATATATTCAGTTCTTACGCAAATATATCAAGTTCTTACGCCTATACATTCCGTTCTTACGCATATATATTCCGTTCTTACACATATATATTCAGTTCTTACACATATATATTCCGTTCTTAAGCATATATATTCCGTTCTTACGCATATATATTCCGTTCTTACGCATATATATTCCGTTCTTACGCATATATATTCCGTTCTTACGCATATATATTCAGTACTTAGGCATATATATTTCGTTCTTACGCATATATATTCAGTTCTTACACATATATATTCAGTTCTTACACATATATATTCAGTTCGTACACATATATATTCAGTTCTTACCCATATATATTACCGTTCTTACGCATATATATTCCGTTCTTACGGATATATATTCCGTGTTTACGCATATATTCAGTTCTTACGCATATATTCAGTTCTTACACATATATATTCCGTTCTTACACATATATATTCCGTTCTTACGCATATATTTTTAGTTCTTACACATATATATTCAGTTCTTACACATATATATTCAATATATATTCAGTTCTTACATATATATGTTCAGTTCTTACTCCTATATATTCCGTTCTTACGCATATATATTCCGTTCTTACACATATATATTCAGTTCTTACACATATATATTCAGTTCTTACACATATATATTCAGTTCTTACACGTATATATTCAGTTCTTACCCATATATATTCCGTTCTTACCCATATATATTCCGTTCTTACGCATATATATTCAGTTCTTACACATATATATTCAATATATATTCAGTTCTTACACATATATGTTCAGTTCTTACTCCTATATATTCCGTTCTTACGCATATATATTCCGTTCTTACACATATATATTCAGTTCTTACACATATATATTCAGTTCTTACACATATATATTCAGTTCTTACACGTATATATTCAGTTCTTACCCATATATATTCAGTTCTTACACATATATATTCCGTTCTTACGCATATATATTCAGTTCTTACACATATATATTCAGTTCTTACACATATATATTCAGATATATATTCAGTTATTACAAATATATATTCAGTTCTTACACATATATATTCAGTTCTTACACATATATATTCAATTCTTACAAATATATATTCCGTTCTTACGCATATATATTCATATGTTACGCATATATACAGTTATAACGCATATATATTCAGTTCTTACACATATATATTCAGTTCTTACCCATATATATTTAGTTCTTACACATATATATTCAGTTCTTACACATATATATTCAGTTCTTACACATTCATATTCAGTTCTTACGCATATATATTCCGTTCTTACGCATATATATTCCGTTCTTACGCATATATATTCCGTTCTTACGCATATATATTCCGTTCTTACGCATATATATTCAGTTCTTACCGATATATATTCCGTTCTTACGCATATATATTCCGTTCTTACGCATATAGATTCCGTTTTTACGCATATATTTAGTTCTTACGCATATATACTCCTTTCTTACAAATATATATTCAGTTTTTACACATATATTCAGTTCTTACACATATATATTCAGTTCTTACACATATATATTCAGTTCTTACGCATATATTCAGTTCTTACGCATATATATTCAGTTCTTACACATATATATTCAGTTCTTACACATATATATTCAGTTATTATGCATATATATTCCGTTCTTACACATATATATTCCGTTCTTACGCATATATATTCAGTTCTTACACATATATATTCAGTTCTTACACATATATATTCAGTTCTTATACATATATATTCAGTTCTTACGCAGATATATTCCGTTCTTACGCATATATTCAGTTCTTACGCATATATTTTCAGTTTTTACGCATATATATTCAGTTCTAACACATATATATTCAGTTCTTACACATATATATTCAGTTCTTACGCATATATATTCCGTTCTTACGCATATATATTCCGTCCTTACGCATATATATTCAGTTCTTACACATATATATTCCGTTCTTAAGCATATATATTCAGTTCTTAGGCATATATATTCAGTTCTTATGCATATATATTCCTTGCTTACGCATATATATTCCGTTCTTACGCATATATATTCAGTTCTTAGGCATATATATTCCGTTCTTACGCATATATATTCAGTTCTTACACATATATATTACGCTCTTACAGATATATATTCAGTTCTTACAGATATATATTCAGTTCTTACAGATATATATTCTGTTCTTACCCATATATATTCCGTTCTTACGCATATATATTCCGTTCTTACGCATATATATTCCGTATTTACGCATATATTCAGTTCTTACGCATATATACTCCGTTCTTACGCATATATATTCCGTTCTTACGCATATATATTCCGTTCTTACGCATATATATTCAGTTCTAACACATATATATTCAGTTCTTACACATATGTATTCAATACTTACGCATATATATTCCGTTCTTACGCTTATGTATTCCGTTCTTACGCATATATATTCCGTTCTTACGCATATATATTCAGTTCTTACACATATATATTCCGTTCTTACGCATATATATTCAGTTCTAAGGCATATATATTCCGTTCTTACGCATATATATTCAGTTCATACACATATATTTTCAGTTTTTACACATATATATTCAGTTCTTACACATAAGTATTCAGTTCTTACACATATATATTCAGTTCTTACACATAAATATTCCGTTCTTACGCATATATTCAGTTCTTACGCATATATATTCAGTTCTTACACATATTTATTTAGTTCTTACACATATATATTCAGTTCTTACACATATATATTCAATTCTTACTCATATATATTCCGTTCTTACGCATATATATTCCGTTCTTACACATATATATTCAGTTCTTACACATATATATTCAGTTCTTACACATATATATGAAGTTCTTACACATATATATTCAGTTCTTACCGATATATATTCCGTTCTTACGCATATATATTCCGTTCTTACGCATATAGATTCCGTTTTTACGCATATATTTAGTTCTTACGCATATATACTCCTTTCTTACAAATATATATTCAGTTTTTACACATATATTCAGTTCTTACACATATATATTCAGTTCTTACACATATATATTCAGTTCTTACGCATATATTCAGTTCTTACGCATATATATTCAGTTCTTACACATATATATTCAGTTCTTACACATATATATTCAGTTCTTATGCATATATATTCCGTTCTTACACATATATATTCCGTTCTTACGCATATATATTCAGTTCTTACACATATATATTCAGTTCTTACACATATATATTCAGTTCTTATACATATATATTCAGTTCTTACGCAGATATATTCCGTTCTTACGCATATATTCAGTTCTTACGCATATTTTTTCAGTTTTTACGCATATATATTCAGTTCTAACACATATATATTCAGTTCTTACACATATATATTCAGTTCTTACGCATATATATTCCGTTCTTACGCATATATATTCCGTCCTTACGCATATATATTCAGTTCTTACACATATATATTCCGTTCTTAAGCATATATATTCAGTTCTTAGGCATATATATTCAGTTCTTATGCATATATATTCCGTGCTTACGCATATATATTCCGTTCTTACGCATATATATTCAGTTCTTAGGCATATATATTCCGTTCTTACGCATATATATTCAGTTCTTACACATATATATTACGCTCTTACAGATATATATTCAGTTCTTACAGATATATATTCAGTTCTTACAGATATATATTCTGTTCTTACCCATATATATTCCGTTCTTACGCATATATATTCCGTTCTTACGCATATATATTCCGTATTTACGCATATATTCAGTTCTTACGCATATATACTCCGTTCTTACGCATATGTATTCCGTTCTTACGCATATATATTCCGTTCTTACGCATATATATTCAGTTCTAACACATATATATTCAGTTCTTACACATATGTATTCAATACTTACGCATATATATTCCGTTCTTACGCTTATGTATTCCGTTCTTACGCATATATATTCCGTTCTTACGCATATATATTCAGTTCTTACACATATATATTCCGTTCTTAAGCATATATATTCCGTTCTTAAGCCTATATATTCCGTTCTTACGCATATATATTCCGTTCTTACGCATATATATTCCGTTCTTACGCATATATATTCAGTTCTTAGGCATATATATTCAGTTCTTACGCATATTTATTCAGTTCTTATGCATATATATTCCGTTCTTACGGATATATATTCCGTTCTTACGCATATATATTCAGTTCTTAGGCATATATATTCCGTTCTTACGCATATATATTCAGTTCTTACACATATACATTCCGCTCTTACACATATATATTCAGTTCTTACACATATATATTCAGTTCTTACACATATATATTCTGTTCTTACACATATATATTCAGTTCTTATACATATATATTCAGTTCGTACACATATATATTCCGTTCTTACGCATATATATTCAGTTCTTACGCATGTATTCAGCTCTAACACATATATATTCAGTTCTTACACATATATATTCAGTTCTTACGCATATATATTCAGTTCTTACACATATATATTCAGTACTTACGCATATATATTCCGTTCTTACACATATATATTCAGTTCTTACTCATATATATTCAGTTCTTACACATATATATTTAGTTCTTACACATATATATTCAGTACTTACACATATATATTCAGTTCTTACACATATATATTCCGTTCTTACACATATATATTCCGTTCTTACGCATATATATTCAGTTCTTAGGCATATATATTCCGTTCTTACGCATATATATTCAGTTCTTACACATATATATTCAGCTCTTACACATATATATTCAGTTCTTACGCATATATATTCAGTTCTTTACGCATGTATATTCAGTTCTTACACATTATATATTCAGTTCTTACACATATATATTCAGTTCTTACACATATATATTCAGTTCTTACGCATATATATTCCGTTCTCATGCATATATATTTCGTTCTTAGGCATATATATTCGTTCTTACGCATATATATTCAGTTCTTACACATATATATTCAGTTCTTACACATATATATTCAGTTCTTACACATATATATTCCGTTCTTACACATATATATTCGTTCTTACGCATATATATTCCGTTCTTACGCGTATATATTCCGTTCTTACGCATATATATTCAGTTCTTACACAAATATATTCAGTTCTTACGCATATATTTTCAGTTCTTACGCATATACATTCAGTTCTTACACATATATATTCAGTTCTTACACATATATTTTCAGTTCTTACACATATATATACAGTTCTTACACATATATATTCAGTTCTTACACATATATATTCAGTTCTTACGCATATATTCCGTTCTTACGCATATATATTCAGTTCTTACGCATATATATTCAGTTCTTACGCATATATTCAGTTCTTACGCATTGATTTTCAGTCTTTACGCATATATATTCAGTTGTTACACATATATATTCAGTTCTTACACATATATATTCAGTTCTTACGCATATATATTCAGTTCTTACACATGTATATTCCGTTCTGATGCATATGTATTCAGTTCTTACACATATATATTCAGTTCTTACGCATATATATTCAGTTCTTTCGCATATATATTCAGTTCTTACGCATATATATTCCGTTCTTACACATATATATTCAGTTTTTACACATATATATTCCATTCTTACGCATATATATTCCGTTCTTACGCATAGATATTCCGTTCTTACGCATATATTTTCCGTTCTTACGCATATATATTCCGTTCTTACGCATATATATTCAGTTCTTAGGCATATATATATTCCGTTCTTACGCATATATATTCAGTTCTTACACATATATATTCAGTTCTTACACATATATATTCAGTTCTTACACATATATATTCAGTTCTTACACATATATATTCTGTTCTTACACATATATATTCAGTTCTTATACATATATATTCAGTTCGTACACATATATATTCCGTTCTTACGCATATATATTCAGTTCTAACGCATGTATTCAGCTCTAACGCATATATATTCAGTTCTTACACATATATATTCAGTTCTTACACATATATATTCAGTACTTACGCATATATATTCCGTTCTTACACATATATATTCAGTTCTTACTCATATATATTCAGTTCTTACACATATATATTTAGTTCTTACACATATATATTCAGTACTTACACATATATATTCAGTTCTTACACATATATATTCCGTTCTTACACATATATATTCCGTTCTTACGCATATATATTCAGTTCTTACGCATATATATTCCGTTCTTACGCATATATATTCAGTTCTTACACATATATATTCAGCTCTTACACATATATATTCAGTGTGTCAGTTCTTACCGCATATATATTCAGTTCTTACGCATGTATATTCAGTTCTTACACATTTATATCTTCAGTTCTTACACATATATATTCAATTCTTACACATATATATTCAGTTCTTACGCATATATATTCCGTTCTCATGCATATATATTCCGTTCTTAGGCATATATATTCCGTTCTTACGCATATATATTCAGTTCTTACACATATATATTCAGTTCTTACACATATATATTCAGTTCTTACACATATATATTCCGTTCTTACACATATATATTCCGTTCTTACGCATATATATTCGTTCTTACGCGTATATATTCAGTTCTTACGCATATATATTCAGTTCTTACACAAATATATTCAGTTCTTACGCATATATTTTCAGTTCTTACGCATATACATTCAGTTCTTACACATATATATTCAGTTTCTTACACATATATTTTCAGTTCTTACACATATATATACAGTTCTTACACATATATATTCAGTTCTTACACATATATATTCAGTTCTTACGCATATATTCAGTTCTTACGCATTGATTTTCAGTCTTTACGCATATATATTCAGTTGTTACACATATATATTCATTCTTACACATATATATTCAGTTCTTACGCATATATATTCAGTTCTTACACATGTATATTCCGTTCTGATGCATATGTATTCAGTTCTTACGCATATATATTCAGTTCTTTCGCATATATATTCAGTTCTTACGCATATATATTCCGTTCTTACACATATATATTCAGTTCTTACACATATATATTCCATTCTTACGCATATATATTCCGTTCTTACGCATAGATATTCCGTTCTTACGCATATATTTTCCGTTCTTACGCATATATATTCCGTTCTTACACATATATATTCAGTTCTTACGCATATATATTCAGTTCTTACACATGTATATTCCGTTATGATGCATATGTATTCAGTTCTTACGCATATATATTCAGTTCTTTCGCATATATATTCAGTTCTTACGCATATATATTCCGTTCTTACACATATATATTCAGTTCTTACACATATATATTCCATTCTTACGCATATATATTCCGTTCTTACGCATAGATATTCCGTTCTTACGCATATATTTTCCGTTCTTACGCATATATATTCAGTTCTTACGCATATATTTTCAGTTCTTACGCATATACATTCAGTTCTTACACATATATATTCAGTTCTTACACATATATTTTCAGTTCTTACACATATATATACAGTTCTTACACATATATATTCAGGTCTTACACATATATATTCAGTTCTTACGCATATATTCAGTTCTTACGCATTGATTTTCAGTCTTTACGCATATATATTCAGTTGTTACACATATATATTCATTTCTTACACATATATATTCAGTTCTTACGCATATATATTCAGTTCTTACACATGTATATTCCGTTCTGATGCATATGTATTCAGTTCTTACGCATATATATTCAGTTCTTTCGCATATATATTCAGTTCTTACGCATATATATTCCGTTCTTACACATATATATTCAGTTCTTACACATATATATTCCATTCTTACGCATATATATTCCGTTCTTACGCATAGATATTCCGTTCTTACGCATATATTATCCGTTCTTACGCATATATATTCCGTTCTTACGCATATATATTCAGTTCTTAGGCATATATATTCCGTTCTTACGCATATATATTCAGTTCTTACACATATATATTCAGTTCTTACACATATATATTCAGTTCTTACACATATATATTCAGTTCTTACACATATATATTCAGTTCTTACACATATATATTCAGTTCTTACGCATATATATTCCGGTCTTACGCATATATATTCCTTTCTTACGCATATATATTCCGTTCATACGCATATATATTCAGTTCTTAGGCATATATATTTCGTTCTTACGCATATATATTCAGTTCTTACACATATATATTCAGTTCTTACACATATATATTCAGTTCTAACGGATATATATTCAGTTCTTATACATATATATTCAGTTCTTACACATATATATTCAGTTCTTACTCATATATATTCAGTTCTTACACATATATATTCCGTTCTTACGCATATATATTCAGTTCTTACACATATATATTCAGTTCTTACACATATATATTCAGTTCTTACACATATATATTCCGTTCTTACTCATATATATTCCGTTCTTACGCATATATATTCCATTCTTACACATATATATTCAGTTCTTACACATATATATTCAGTTCTTACGCATATATTCAGTTCTTACGCATATATACTCCGTTCTTACACATATATATTCAGTTCTTACACATATATATTCAGTTCTTACACATATATATTCAGTTCTTACACATATATATTCAGTTCTTACAAATATATATTCAGTTCTTACACATATATATTCCGTTCTTACGCATATATATTCAGTTCTTACACATATATATTCAGTTCTTACACATATATATTCAGTTCTTACAACATATATATTCCGTTCTTACTCATATATATTCCGTTCTTACGCATATATCATTACCTATATTCGTTCTTACACATATATATTCAGTTCTTACACATATATATTCAGTTCTTACACATATATATTCAGTTCTTACACATATATATTCAGTTCTTACACATATAATTCAGTTCTTACCCATATATTCCGTTCTTACGCATATATATTCCGTTTTTACGCATATATTCAGTTCTTACGCATATATTCAGTTCTTACGCATATATACTCCGTTCTTACACATATATATTCAGTTCTTACACATATATATTCAGTTCTTACACATATATATTCAGTTCTTACACATATATATTCCGTTCTTACGCATATATATTCCGTTCTGACGCATATATATTCAGTTCTTACGCATATATTCAGTTCTTATGCATATATATTCAGTTCTGACACATATATATTCAGTTCTTACGCATATATAATGAGGTCTTACACATATATATTCAGTTCTTACACATATATATATCCATTCTTACGCATATATATTCCGTTCTTACGCATAATATTCAGTTCTTACGCATATATTTTCAGTTTTTACGCATATATATTCAGTTCTTTACACATATATATTCAATTCTTACAAATATATATTCAGTTCTTACGCATATTATATTCAGTTATTTACGCATATATATTCCGTTCTTACGCATATATATTCCGTTCTTACGCATATATATTCAGTTCTTACACATATATTTCCATTACGCATATATATTCCGTTCTTACGCATATATATTCAGTTCTTACACATATATTCCGTTCTTAAGCATATATATTCCGTTCTTACGCATATATATTCCGCTCTTACGCATTTATATTCCGTTCTTACGCATATATATTCAGTTCTTAGGCATATATATTAAGTTCTTACGCATATATATCCGTTCTATACACATATATATTCAGTTCTTACACATATATATTCAATTCTTACACATATATATTCAGTTCTTACACATATATATTCAGTTCTTACACATATATATTCAGTTTTTACACATATATATTCAGTTCTGACAAATATATATTCAGTTCTTACGCATATATATTCAGTTCTTACGCATATATTCAGTTCTTAACGCATATATATTCAGTTCTTACACATATATATTCAGTTCTTACGCATATATATATTCAGTGCTTACACATATATATTCAGCTCTTACGCATATATATTCCGTTCTTACGCATATATATTCGATCTTACGCATATATATTCCGTTTCTTACACATATATATTCAGTTCTTACACATATATATTCCGTTCTTACACATATATATTCAGTTCTTACACATATATATTCAGTTCTTACACATATATATTCAGTTCTTACCCATATATATTCCGTTCTTACGCATATATTTTCCGTTTTTACGCATATATTCAGTTCTTACGCATATATTCAGTTCTTACGCATATATACTCCGTTCTTACACATATATATTCAGTTCTTTACACATATATTTTCAGTTCTTAACACATATATATTCAGTTCTTACACATATATATTCAGTTCTTACTAATATATATTCGTTCTTACGCATATATATTCAGTTCTTACGCATATATTCAGTTCTTACGCATATATATTTAGTTCTTACAAATATATATTCAGTCTTTACGCATATATATTCCGTTCTTACACATATATATTCCGTTAGTACGCATATATATTCAGTTCTGACACATATATATTCAGTTCTTACGCATATATATTGAGGTCTTACACATATATATTCAGTTCTTACACATATATAATCCATTCTTACGCATATATATTCCGTTCTTACGCATATATTCAGTTCTTACGCATATATTTTTAGTTTTACGCATATATATTCAGTTCTTACACATATATATTTTCAGTTCTTACAAATATATATTCAGTTCTTACGCATATATATTCAGTTTATTACGCATATATATTCCGTTCTTACGCATATATATTCCGTTCTTACGCATATATATTCAGTTCTTACACATATATTCCGTTCTTAGCATATATATTCCGTTCTTACGCATATATATTCCGTTCTTACGCATTTATATTCCGTTCTTACAAATATATATTTCAGTTCTTAGGCATATATATTAAGTTCTTACGCATATATATTAAGTTCTTACACATATATATTCAGTTCTTACACATTTATATTCAATTCTTACACATATATATTCAGTTCTTACACATATATATTCAGTTCTTACACATATATATTCAGTTTTTACACATATATATTCAGTTCTGACAAATATATATTCAGTTCTTACGCATATATATTCTGTTCTTACGCATATATTCAGTTCTTACGCATATATATTCAGTTCTTACACATATATATTCAGTTCTTACGCATATAGATATTCAGTGCTTACACATATATATTCAGTTCTTACGCATATATATTCCGTCTTACGCATATATATTCCGATCTTACGCATATATATTCAGTTCTTACACATATATATTCAGTTCTTACACATATATATTCAGTTCTAACACATACATATTCAGTTCTTACACATATATATTCCGTTCTTTACGCATATATATTCAGTTCTTACACATATATATTCAGTTCTTACACATATATTCCGTTCTTACACATATATATTCAGTTCTTACACATATATAATTCAGTTCTTTCAATATATATTCCGTTCTTACACATATATATTCAGTACTTACACATATATATTCAGTTCTTACACATATATATTCAGTTCTTACGCATATATATTCCGTTCTTACGCATATATTATTCAGTTCTTACATATATATATGC